>CM074490.1:10836452-11016889 GCA_037389245.1 Oryzias sinensis
CACACACACATACATACATGCATTAACCCAGGGTTACCAAGTCGAGCGTAATTACGCCAACTCATATCCGGTCTTTTGGAACCGACATACCCAGTGTAAGCAAGTTCAGGCGGATTTCAGCCAGAGTTCAGGGTTAAAGTCAGGGTAGTTTAAACAGGCTTTCTGGAATACCCCCCAGATGTCACTTGTGTTTGAACAGTTGGGCGCGCTATTCTCTATAAATACAAATGAATCTCAAACATTGTTTACCGACCAGTTTTGTTGTTTCCTCTGTATCTGAATCAATTGCACTTTACCATGGCTCCTGGTAAAAGACGTTCTGTGGCTTGAGATTATTTCAACTTGGTTTGGTAATACACTATTAACGTTGTAAAGGGGGCGTTTTTATGAATCTATGATAACGTTACAGATAGCTCGATAACTAATTTAGTGGCGTTTGCATGCACAGGTCATGAGTTTTAGACAGCATTTTACCATTTTGCCTTGCGTTTATCATCTTCATGTGATGTGCATTTCGCAGTGTCAAGCCAGCACTTCTCACAGTAATCGTCACATATTGTGTTGTTTTACGTTGTTTTATTATCATTTCCACACTGAAGTGTCACAAGGACAAGGAGCTTAATTGAAGCAGGTGATATACGTCCAGTCCGCCACCAGATGCCGCTGTTCTGTGTGGTTTCAAAGCCCCAAATGGTTTTCATTTTTCCGGCACAATTACATGAACCCCGTGAAAGCTTCATGGGGCTTCAACTCCCATCCCTAGTCTTAGGGGAAAAGCCAAACATAAGACTAAAAAATTCTAATTAACAGGCATTCAAGCACAGGTGAGTCTAATGATTGGATTAAGAGGTCTCCAGCACACAGGTGACACAAAAGGGCATTTCTTGACAAAGAAAAGCTCCTCCTAATTCATGCTGTCAGTAATGGCTGGAAAACAAATGTCACAAAATCTGAGAAAGGAAATCATTTCTTTGCACAAAAAAAGGTGAGGGCTACAAGGAGATCAGCAAATCTTTACATATCAGTCAAAATACTATAGCCAAAGTGATCCAAAAATTTAAGAAAGATGGAAGTGCAACCATTTTACAGATACCAATTTAAGTAAAACCGAAGATTATGTGATCTAAGTTAGATCATTAACCTTAAATTTCATGTTAAGGAGATAAAGCAGTGTTCAATAAAACTCAACGTTGTGGAAACTTTGGAAATGTTTCTTTCGTTCATTGAGCTACTGATTAAATTAGTGGGATTGGTGTACTCATTTATGCTGAACACTGTACAGGACAGTGTAACGAGGGCAGAGGACTTCTGGCAGACCTACACATTCCTGTTTTCAGGTTGAGGAAGCCAAAGGCTGAAAAATGGATTTGTAGTTATTTCTTCTGAAAAATGAAACACTTGCTAAAACATGTAGTTTTGACTTTACTATATTTCATATCAAAAGAATATTTAATAGTTAAATTAATATAAAGAGATCAGCTGTAAGGAGCGACTGTTACAGACTTACTGGATAGACTTTCTTATGCATCTTTTTCTTCCTTGGCTGGTGATTAAGATAAGATAAGATAAGATAAAGCTTTATTGTCATTGTACGGTCACACTTGGTACAACAGTACAACGAAATTGCAAACTGTCCCACAATGGTGCAAAGAGAGAGAAGAAAACAACATAATAAAAAAACAGCAACAATTATCTTACATACAAAAAAGTATCTAAAAATATATACATATATAAATATATACATATATATGTACACAAATATATATATACCAATATACAAATACAAATTCACACCAGGTGTATATGCAGAATCTTATATTTATATCTTACATCTTATATTTAAAGCTTTTGAATGTGAATATTGGAGGATGTTGTGGTACAAAATAAAGTTTTGTACTGGCAAGAAAGGCTTAAAATGGGGCAAGAAAAGGTCATTGTTGTTTTGTTTTACTCGATTAATACTGTTCAATGATGTCCAGGCGCCATATTGTCTGCAGCTAGGTCCAAAGGAGATGCTGGGGGGAAATTCGTCCTTCCTGAAAATCACACTGCAGTCATCTTACCACCACAGTCATCCCCACTCTGCTGTCTGGTTACACTCTCCCCAGCTAGAGCCCTGACCTCTGTCAGATTTCACATCTGAACACCTTGTGTTCCCTGTGCTCCTCTTTTCTGATAAAATGTCTTCATCACTGGCATTTCCATTCTTTCAGCAAAGTCCATCACCATCTGCTCTTTTCCATTCCCATTCTGAACGCCAAACTTCTCTGTCACTTCCTCGTCTCCTCGGTTTCCTTCACCCTCGTGTCTGTTAAAGTCTGCTCCAATCACCACTCTTCTCTCTAGAGGTGCCCTCCTCATAAGGCTCCCTCCGGAACTTCTCCGGGGGAGCATGACAACAGTCACCATCACACCTTCAAGGTCCAGATTTAGATCTGACCTTCTCTTCACCTCCAGAACTCAGCAAACTCCTCCTTCAGGATCTCTTCTCCTCCGTTCCTCTTTCCATCCACACCACGATAAAACAGCTTAAAGCTGTTTCCAGTCTGTAAGTTTTGCTCTTCTTCCGTCTGGACTCTTAAACACAGGAGATCCACCTTTCTTCTTTCAATCATGTTAAGAGGATCTTTAGGGCAGTGTTTCCCAGTGCTGGTCCTTGGGGGAACTCTGTCCCGCATGTTCTCCATTTTGTTCCTTTTGAGCCTACCTAATTCATTTCATCATAAAGAATCTGCATAATGGCAGTCAAAGGCTGGTGAGTTTGTACAGGATAGGATTGAAAAAAAAAATGCTGTACAGTATCCCCCGAAGACCTGGGTTGGGAAACACTGTTTTAGGGAGAACTGTGGCTCAGATTTAACTTCCTGTATCTTATTTTCTTTATCTTGAACTAGTCAGCGGCTGGATACCTCAGCTGGCTGGGTGTTGGACTAGCGCCGGAAACCTGGTTTCGCTTCCCAGGGGCGCACTGAGCTAAAATCCAGTGTGGGTTCTAAGGCCCTGCTGCCTGTCTGCCAATGTGAAACGTTTCAAAGTAAAAGCCACAAGTTCCTCTTACCTTGTCATATGCAGTACGGTCTATATGAGTAAATTACAAACAAGATGAGTGTTTAATCCATGTCTATAAAAGAAATATTCTCTGTAGGGTAAATCTGTTCTTGTGTGTATCTTATATGCGTCTACCTGCTGTTGGATGGATGGTGAAATATTCAGTGCTTGCATTGTAAATCTGACTCCAGAGGAGTCGGTGCCTGACTGGCCATCAATGTCATTGATCAAAACTGATTTAAAAATCTTTGATTTCAATAGACTTTAGACTTAAATGATTTTAATCAGCTTTGTTTATAGCCAAAAATCAAACGTTTGCAAAACAGAACTCAGTCTTAAAAATATTTAAAAAATCAGAATAAACGC
The DNA here is from genome assembly GCA_037389245.1 of Oryzias sinensis. NCBI lineage: Eukaryota > Metazoa > Chordata > Actinopteri > Beloniformes > Adrianichthyidae > Oryzias > Oryzias sinensis. Next base: position 10,839,867 of record CM074490.1, read on the forward strand.
GAATCGGAAGAACTGATCCCAGACCTGTTAGTTTCATCTACCACCGCTCCTGCGCTGCGTGACGCTCAGCTGTACTGATCACAGATCAGCTCTGCTTTCGCTTTTCGCTGGTGACCACGTGCCGTATCCGGCCTGCGCGAGCGCCACGAGGGGGGATCAAGATGGCGACACAGTGGAGCGGCATAGAAGGTGGTTTAAACCCCGCCACGAGTGGATTTACAGGACACGACCCCTTTGACCAGGTACTGGGTTTCAAATCGAACCCACTGGGGCAATGAACCGGATACGAGGGAGGGGTTTAATCTGTGGGGCTGCGCGCGTGGTCTGCCGGCGCGCGGCGACACGTGGCCGACACTGCCTGTAGTTAGTTGTAGAACCTGCGCGAGCTCGACGATAACGTGGTTATGATGACACGTCCGCGTGGGACTAGTGTCACAGGTGAATGTGAGGGAGACTGCCACGCGTCTTAACTTGCTTCAGCGACGCTTTACCCCCCCGCACCGACATGGCCACAGCCCCTCCCCAGGAGCGGAAAGACTGCTGTCACGCCGAACACCTTCACGTGATCCCCTTTAAAGTTTGCTAACTGATGGATCAAGTCTTGGGCATGCATGTGAAGTTAAACGGACACATTCCACCCCCCCAGGGCCGGATCCAGACTTTTCTGGTCCTGAATAAGCGTGCATTAGGCCCACTGCATTACTATGGAGACGATCAGAAAGGACTTCCGGTATTGTTCAGCAAATTAAAAGCCTGCAAAATAACAGGAAACTCAAACAAAACACAACTGCCCCAAATAAAACATTTTCACCTAAAATATTGTAAAAGTAAATTAGGACATTAAACTTCAATAAGAAAGTAAAGAACAACTTTACTTCATCTATTGAAGTACATGAAGTTTTATACTTGGAGCTTTCAGGTCCTTTTTTTCTACTTCACTGTAGACCAGTTGGACTGGAGGCACAATAAAACAAGGAGGTTCATACTGTGGTTACTATAGTGATTACTTACAGATAAAGTAGACTAGAAGTCTCAGAAACCCTTCAGATTGAATTCATCTGAAGTGCATCCTTCTATCCTCTCTAATCTGGGTTGCAGGAGCAGATGGAAGAACTTTCCTCACAGTTTAGATTTTGTCTAAATAAAGTTAAAACAGACGGGGAAACGAAATGTATCTTTTTAAGCTAAATTATGTAATGCATTATGCGTCCTCAAAATGTAAGAGCAAATTCATTGTTGAGTTTTGAATATCAGTTTGGATTATGGATGGAAAAACTTCCACACAGTTTGATAAGAAAATACAACAATCACCTGAGACAACCACTCAAATGACACAGAAGACATTAAAAAATTCAAACTCCCATGATGCACCTCACCCGCTGCCAACCTTGTTGTGTGCTGGGTTTTAACCCATGTGTTTATTTGAATGAATCGTTTCCAAAGCGATGGCCTGACTGCGCTGCGATCTGACATCTGGAAGTGATCCGACACAAATTCAGCCCCGTTTTTCGGTCCAGGCCCTGGATTCGTGTTCCAGTCTTATCTCAAAGCCTGAATTATTTTTCCCTTATATTTTTGAACACATTTTGGGCTGAAATGGGTTAAATTCTCATTAGAGAATAAAGAAAATATAAAGTAAACAAAAAAACATGTCTTTGTGATGCCATTTTTCATTTATCCTTTTGTCAAAACCTCTGAATTTGATTCATTTTTGTCTCCATGAGCGCGTGGAGCACGTTGATATTTGCATATACCGGTATATGTGTTTGGGGCTCAAACCACTGATCGGTCTGCCCTTCATGTGTGCAGGCGGTCCTGGTCAGAGGAGATATGGAGACTGCAGACGTTCCCTCCTGTGTGGATTGCTCCCTTCTGGCCATCTTTGAAGATTCTGCAGCAGCGGAGGTCAGATCCACTGAAGATGCTGTTGTCATCTATTTGCATGAATGAATGTAGAAGAGATGGGCAGCTCCAGGCCCAGAGGGCTGGTGTGTCTGAGAAAATGTCCAGATATTCAAGCCCCACTAATGACGGACTTGCTGAACACACCTGAACCAGGTAAATAGAACATGCCAGAACACCTGCAGGAATGCGGCCCTGAAGGGCTGGAGTTGCCCATCCTGTCATCTGTTCGTCATAGGCCAGTGGGTCTGCTGAACCTGTCTGCAGAGACCATCCAACTACATGCTCCATGTTCCTCAAATGTTGTTTTCCAAAACTAAAATATTTTCATACAATTTATCATTTTAAACTCGACAAAGGCAGAACTTTCAGTTTTTAAAAAGATCATTTATTACATTAAAAACTAAAAGGAAAAACTAGAAATTTTAAAATAGATAAACTTTTTTCTTAAAACTTTTTAAACTTCTAGAAGGAGCTTGGAACTTTGACCTTTGTCGGGACAAAGGTCACCGTAAGCCCCCATCTTTGATCCCGGTTTCTCTCCAGGCAGGCACACTCGTCACATGACGGAAATCTATCAAACTGACCAGCGAACAGGGATAAAAACCCTGCCAACCACAAGAAGGCGCACTAAGGTCATAGGGCAGAGGCTGGTCCAGTTTGACCCGGTTCCCTTTTTCAGAGTAAGACGGAATCGGAGGAGGCGATCCTGCTGTCGGCTCTGACGGAGATGCTGGGCTGCGAGCAGGACGAGGAGGCCGCTCCGTCGCCCTTCGACACTCTGCCGGACTCGGAGCTGCTGTCGCAGCCCGACCGCTGCTCTGTGGTGGGTTCCAAAGCACCCAGTTCACTGTGTTCACATCCCTGCTCTGTCGTCATGGTTACTGAACCAAAACAGCTTCTCTGAAAGTGGTATTTCATTTTTGTGAGCTAAAGCGTCAGCGTCTGAAGGCCTTCTGCCTCCGACCGGTGGTTGGTCTGCAGCTCCTCACAGAGCGGTGTGACACCCTCCTGGTTCTGGACTGCCCCACAGAGAAGTCCAGAGATTGCCCCACAGACTGCTCTGTGGGGATTTTCTGCACATGACAACATTTTGACCTCAGGGAAAAGATTCAGAGAACCACCATCAAGTCAGGAAACATTTAGTGATGGTGAGAATCAAAGTGGCAGAAAAAAAAGCTTTACCCTGAGAGTGTTCAGTAACTCCTTTACCCCAAAAGGGATCAACAGGTTTGATGGATGGATGGATGGATGGATGAATAAATGGATGGATGGATGGATGGATGGATGGATGGATGGATGGATGGATGAATAAATGGATGGATGCACGGATGGGCGGACGGATGGATGGATGGATGGATGGATGGATGGATGGACTGATGGATGGATGGATGAATAAATGGATGGATGCACGGATGGGCGGACGGATGGATGGATGGATGGATGGATGGATGGATGGACGGATGGATGGATGGACGGATGGACGGATGGATGGATTAACAGAGTTCAGCCTTTTGTCCACCTCATGGGCTCTTCAAATGTGATGCTGATCAACTCAAGATTTTTCTTTTGGTTTTTATTTCAAGTTAAAAGCATTCAGAATTAGGTTTGTAAATATGAATTTGACTCTTCAGACTGACATGTTTCATCTTCTCTGATCTCCTCAGGAGCAAACATCTGCTCGCAGACTCAGACGGAGACCCAAAACTCCAAACCTGAAGCTCCAAACCAAGTCTGACAGAACCAAGAAGCAAACACAGAAGCGGTTTAGAAGACAAAAGCAGTTGTGCCCTGAAAGTAAAGCGGTCAAGGCAGACGTGGAGGTCTTCTCATCCAGCTCTCTTGTTAGTCTGGTGAAGCTCATGCACCCATACTGTCAGGAGCTCCATGTGGAGGAGGAGGATGGAGCGAGGAAGACGCATCCCCTGTTCTCCCAGGAAGAAGTGTGGAAGTTCAAGCAGCCGGCCGAGGACAGTGACCAGGAGATTAGCGTTGTGTCTGACGAGGAGGAAGGAGGAGGAAGAGGAGAGGGCAAAGGTCTGCTGTTGAAGAGCGTCCTGTTGAATGGAAACCCTGCCAGACCTGCTCCATCCAGACAGAGGAAGAGGGTGAGCTTTGGTCCTGTTCATGTGGCGCTGTTCCACAGGGGAGAGGCTGAAGGTTTGGAAGAGTCTGCTTGTCTGAAGAGTCCACAAAGTGTCCAAAGTCCAGCAGAGCCCCCACCTGACCCGTCACAAAGCAGCGACCTGAAGTCTGACGCTCAGCATGGAAAGAGTGTGAGGAAGTCCAGACCGCTGAGTCTGCAGGAGTACAGGCGGCGCCGCAGGGAGGGGCGGCCCCTGCTGGAGAAACGAGGGAACTACAACACCAGGTGGCCCACCCTGTCTGAGGCCCCCAAACAGCTGACCCCCATCCTGTGCTTCCAGGGACACACAAGTGTTTGCAGAGCAAAGAAGTTGCCCCCTTGTGCAGACACCCACCTCCTCTCTGAGGCCCCACATGTCAGCACGTTGACGCCCCCCCAGCCCGAACCCAAAGTTTCTTCTCCTGTCAGACCTGACGTCAGAGCGGCCGAGAGCCGGAAAAGTCTGGCGAAGAAACCAAAGCTGCTCAGCAGTGATCCTCCAAACCCCACCCTCATCCCGCTGCAGGCTCCGCCCCCTGCAAAGCCCCCATCAGTTTCCAGGGTGGAGCTTGTCAGCCTGCAGCAACCTGATTCAAACCACTTCCTGTCAGCTTCAAGCAAAGACCATCTTCATGTCGCAGATGTTTGTCCTGATCCAGAGAGACGGGGGGAGGACGAGGAGCAGCTGGACTACCCCCACACCTCTGAGGGCCCACGACCCCCCCAGGCTGTCTGCAAAGCTGCAGATTCAGCTGTTGACTCAGGTGAACCCTCATGATGAACTCACTCTGCAGGCAGAAGCTCAGGTTCACACAGTGTTAGGTTTTCACGGGGGGGGGTCACTGACTTAACCCAGATCACATGATTTACTTTCCTTTACTCGCCATATTAGCTGATCTGCTCAGGATGTCTAATAACTTATCATAACATCAGAGGTCCAAACCTGTCTGGAGAAGACAGCAGACGAGGCCAAAAGGTCTTAGGCCGCCTTTACACTGCATGGTTCAAGAGACCCAATTCCGATTTTTTTTCCTCTCACAGATCGGATATGACAGATTTTCTCAGATCGGAATCAGGCCTCACTCATATGTGGAAATAAATCGGATACGAATCGGACACGTGCATTTGCGTGTCGTACGTCAGTGACGTCATCTCAGGACACCGCCAAGTGAGATCACATGACTTATTAAGGTGCTTTTGCGCGCTGAATTTGCTGTTCATGGACAGCTGGAGCCCCACCAGCGTGTTACCTTTCAGCTTCAGACCGTAGACGGAAACCGCAATTATTTCTGGTCCGGTCCCGGTCGGGACGCAAACGGTAACTAATCAAGCGGGACACCGTTGCTCTGGAACAGGCCAGAAACCATTTATTTCTTTGCTTGGATCAAACTGTTAGTCCAGCACAACGTCTGCAAACACTTCCTCATTCAAAACTCAGAGAGAGCACATAAGTCAGCTGAGCAGCCCTCCTTTTTCCTCTCCTGCGCATCCCCTCTTGTGCGCCTGCCTCATCCAGGAGCGCCCAAGGCAACGCCTCCTTCCGTCGCTGCGTTGCCTCCATGATGACCGCAGTCACACAAAAGTCCGAAGGATGTCCGCGGAGGGCGGAAATGCTGCTACGTAGTCCTCAGAAGGTCTACGTTTAATAGTTTCAGCATTGTATAGTGTAAATGCAAAAATCAGATACGGGTCACTTTTAAAAGATTATGTAAGCGGGTCGTCAAAAGAATCGGATATTGTCAGAAAATCGGATTTGGGCATCGAGACCTGCAGTGTAAATGCGGCCTTTGAGACCTGAGATCCTCACCGCCATGTGGCGACACGCAGCATCACGTTTACTGTCAGATTTTACTCTGTCAGAACATTTCCCAGCATGCCTTTAGCTGAACAGCTGATGACTATAGACATCCAGTCCATGTAATTCATTCCATGTTCTGCAGCAGACATGGTCGGATATTTGGGTGGATGTTCTTGGTCTGGAGTTCAGGTGGAGGTTCTGCTCCTGATTCATAGGATTGAAACCAAATGATGTCTCACTGCTGCCCCCTATCTGACAGGAATAGAAGCTTCAGATCTGACCAGCCTGCTGCAGCAGTTTGAACAAACACAAGGTAAACACAACACACACACACTAACACAACACACAATACAATCACACATTAACACAGCAAACACACTACAATCACACATTAACACAACAAACACACTACAATCACACATTAACACAACACACACACCACTATCACACATTTACACAACAAACACACTACAATCACACATTAACACAACAAACACACTACAATCACACATTAACACAACAAACACACTAACACAACACACACTACACTCACACATTAACACAACACACTACATTCACACATGCTCACATAACACACTACATTCACACATGCTCACATAACACACACTACACACAAACATTCTAACAAAACACACACTACACACACACATACACTAACACACACATCCATTAACACAACACACACTAACACAACAACACACTACATTCACACATGCTAAGACAACACACACTACACACAAATACACTAACACAACACAACACACTACATTCACACATGCTAACACACACTAACACAACACACACTAACACAACACACTGCATTCACACATGCTAACACAACACACACTTCACATACATTAACACAAATACACTAACACAACACACTAACACTACACACAAATACACTAACACAACACACACACACACACACCAACACAACACACACTATATTCACACACACAGTACACACACAGTACTCACACTATATTCACACACTACACTCACGCACTAACACAACACACACACACTGTACTCACACACTAACACAACACACTGTGCTCACACACTAGTCACAACAAACCTAAACACACTAACATTAAATACACAAACTAACAAAACACACACTCGCACACTAAGTTAACACTACACACACACTAACACAACAGACTCACACAACATTGACACCACACACACACTAACACTAATCGCACACTGCTCACAATAACACTACACACACTAACACTATTTTCTTTCACACATTTGAATGATGGAGGTCACACGTCTTTCTCCACGTCTCGCTTCCTGACCCTCTTTTCTCCTTTTAGCCTTGGGGGGTGTGGTCTGTGAGTCCAGACTTCTTCCTGCTGCTTCACCTTCAACCCCCCCCTCAGAGGATCATCTGAACAAGGACAGCCCTGCAGAGTCAGAGCTCACCTCCAGATCTTTGGAGCCCCGTCAACCCCCCAGTGCTGGAGGGAGGCTGCAGGATCTCCTCAGCTGGGGGAGTGGGGAGGTGCTCTGCACGGAGGTCATCCTGAGCACCAAACAGAAAAACTCTGCATCCAAGCCCATTCAGATCATTGACCCCCGCCCTCTACCCCCCAAGAAGAAAAACTGGAGTGCTTCACCCCCCCACAAACAGCCTCTTGTGTTTTTTGCCTCTGACCACGACTACTGCGGGCTCCTGAACCACCAGTCTGGACCTCCTCAGTTAACGGTGGCTTCTAGCCCCCCCTATGAGCAGTGGGAGGTGCATGACTCCAGAGGGGTCCACCCGACGGCAGATGAGGATGAAGAAGAACAAATGCGTGTGTGTGGGCTCCCAACCCCACCCCCCAGCCCTGTCAGAGGCAGGAGGAGGCGGCGCTCTCCCAGCTGCAGCTCCCGCTCCTCCTCATCCTCCTCCTGCAGCTCTGCATCCCTGTCTCCTGAAAGAACCAGGCACTCCTCTTCGTCTCTTCTCTGCAGTTTGAGTCCCTCTCCTGAAAACCCAGAATCTCAAACTTTCATTTGTTTGTCCTGCAGGGTCCACCGCAGACCACCATACAGGACGCTCCACTCCAGGTCCAGATCGCGGTCCAGATCCTGGTCCCGGTCCCACTCACCCTCCCCGCAGATCTGCTGGCGGAGACACAGAGACGCTCACAGGTCAGACTCTTTGATCACCTTACTTCAACAAAGAAACGTGGTCTTCATCCTTCATTCTTCATCCTTGCAGCAGCAGGGAGGCCCAGAGGCTGGGAGGAAGGCTGGACGTCAGGATCCAGAAACTGAGAGCCATCGTGAGTAAACTGGGGGGGGGGGGTGGTGCAACAATGATGTACAATGATAAATATAAACTATTGGTTTTGGCATAAATCAAACATAAATAGAAAATACTATTTTTTTCTTTAATTTAAATATGAAATAATTCATAACTTTTGACAGAGGCTCACATGACTTCCTTTCAAAATAAAAGACACCCTGTGTGGCACAGGCTGATCTCCATGCAGTGAAGGTAGGTAGTAGGTAGTGTAATTTAACTAGAATCTCACTACACTCTAGTTAAAGCTAATCTTAAGGGCCAAAGTTCGTCTCAGAGGAAGTTCTCAGTGATGAAAGGCGACACTAAGATGCAGAGAATGAATATATATTCATATTTGATCGACAAAAAAACAGTCAGTTCAATATAGTTTATCTGCTGTCCATCCTCCAAATGTTCATAGATCCAGCTCTGAGAAGTTCAGCACAAGCAAAGTTCATAGCATAAATCCACTAAATTTACACATGGAGGTGGAGGCGTTTATGCCTCCTAGCGCCCAGTCCAGTGCTGCAGAGGTGTCTGCTTGGGTCGACCTGAAATCAAGTCTGAACAGCATCCATCCTCAGTACAGAACCAGCAATAACTAATTCTTATAATGGAGGAGGAAATGTAAGTGGAACACAAATGTCAGCAAATAAAAAGAGTCCTCTAAATCAAGTATAATTAATAACTTCAGTGAATATAAACCAGTAAAGAGGTGGCAACACGTCAGCATTCTAAATCCACTGTGTACACAACAAAGAAGAAACATGTCAGTTTTATCTCTTTAAAAGGTCATGCTAAAACAAAAAGTCTTTCCCTGCATTAACATGTAAACTTCTGTGCTTCAGAGCACACGTGGAGAAAAGCATTTACCATTGCGGCGGAAGGATACAGAGCCCTGCGCCACGAGGGTTTCCCATTCCAAAAAAACTAATTTGGACACCCCTATCCCTCCAAGTGCCCCCATAATTGGAGGGATAGGGAGATGCCAGAAGGGTGGGGGAAGAATTCAGATTCAGCCCTTGTGTTGCAGGTTGGAGGTCAGGAAAATGTCACCACGCAGTTTGCTCCTTGGTGATATTTGGCCGTTTTCCAAATGCTTTTCTGCAGGATGAGAGGAGGGTGGTGTACGTCGGCCGCATCCGCAGAAGCATGACCCCTGGCGAGCTGAGGGAGCGCTTCTCTCAGTTTGGGGAGGTGGAGTGTGTGTCGCTTCACTTCAGAGACCAAGGGTGAGAGCGCTGGTTTGTCCTGCTTCAGCCTGTCTCTCCTCACCTCTAAACTCCTCCCTCTTCTCCTCCGCACAGCGACCACTACGGCTTTGTGACCTTCTACAACACGGAGGACGCCTTCGCAGCCATCGACAACGGCAGCAAGCTCCGCCGGCCGGATGAGCTGCCGTTCGACATCTGCTTTGGAGGAAGACGGCAGTTCTGCAGTTCCGACTACTCTGATCTGGGTGAGAGCACCTCCTGATGAGGGAGGTGCTCCTGTGCTCTCCTTTCCATCAGCAGACCATCGTCACGTTTAGAGACACGAGAACAAACTAGTTCTTCCCGTCGTGAGCCAGGTTGCAGAACCAACTCGGCTTTAAGGAGTCGGTCTGTTCTGGTCGGTAACATTCTATGTAAAAACGCGTAAACGCGCGTTTCGCTGATGTGTTTTCACGCTTCCACGTTCAAAACTCTGATGTTCACGCGTAACTACGCAAGTTTCTGATCTGTTTTCAAGCTCTAAGTTCAAAACACGCTGCTGCTGAACGCTCATTGCAGTTGAAGCAGGTCAAACTTCGACCAATCACGGACTCCGGATTTGGTAGTGACGTATGGATAGAGTCAGTTTGAATTCATACAAAGGGCCAATCGTTTGAAATTTGGTCATGGAGGAGATATGAATCATTCCAGTTTGTTCCCAGCTGGAATTCTGTGACACCGAGTCTTTCATAGAGCTGTGGAACAGGATTCATGAGATTTGGACCACTTTGACATGGCGGACATGCGCTAGTAAAAAAGAAGAAGCCCCTCCCTGCTTGTCCGCTGTGAACTCTGTGGGCTGTTTAATGCACTCTTTTACATGTATGACAAGCCCGGTGTGTCCGCAGCTCCACAGGCTGCCGCACAGAAAACAAACATGCTGTAAAGTCAAAGTCAGTTCCCTGCGAGGTTGGGGGGGGGCTCCGTCTTCATCCTGGATTCATATCATGTTTCTTCCCTCCCCCTCCCCCTCCCCCTCGCTGATCCGACTCTCCTTCTTCCCTCAGATGCGAGCAGAGATGCCGACCCGTCGCCCCCCCAGGAGCAATTTGAAGACCTGGACTTTGATGCTCTGCTCAGACAGGCTCAGGGCGGATCGCAGACGTAGCAAAGGCTGAAGACGTGCTGAGCGCGACCTCAGAGCTTCACACGCCGCTGATGCCGCAGCGCCTGGATTTATGCGGGTTTTGATGCTGAATGTGTGGTTTTTGTATGAATGAAAAAACACTTTTTCAGACATGCTGCATTTATAGGTTGTATGAAAATGTAAAACACTTTAAGTCAAATGTTGCTTTCTGAGCATCAATGCTGTTTATAAAAAAATAAAGGATCTTTATCTGTGTTTTTCTATTACTCTTGTTTGCTAGAAATCTTTTTATTCATGTTTTCCTTAAACTTCCAGCCGCTGGATTTGACGGTGATGAAGTTGATTTCAACTTCAAAGGAGGAATCTCAGTGATGATGAGGAGTGATGAAGAATTCATTTACAGTTATTCAGACTGAGGGTGTAAGCCAGGGGTGTCAAACATACGGCCTGCGGTCCGTATCCGGCCCGCCAGGTGGCTTACTCCGGCCCACACATGAAGAGTAAAAATCACAAGGATGCTTAAAAAAGAAAGCAACTTTCTAGTCCATTCCTGTGGTACGACGGAGTTTTAGGGCCACGGTGAGGAAAAAAAATTCTGGCCAACATGACGAGATTAAAGTCGTCATGTCGAGTTTATTTCGATTTATATCTCGACAAGACGAGTTTTTTCTCGAAACTTTGTGTCGAGTCTTTTCTCGTCATGACGAGATTAAAGTCGACATGACGACTTTAATCTCGTCACGTTGGCCAGAATTTCTTTTCCTCACGGTGGCCCTAAAACTCCGTCGTACTACGACGAGTTATGTTTTTGTAAAGAAATAACCGAAATGCGCAATTCCGCCACTAGGGGGAGCAAAGGAAAAGCTTAACAAGTGAAACAACACAACTCTCTGCATGTGCCAAAAACGAAACCCAACATCTCTGTGTCTGGGTAGGCAGTAGTTTGGTTCCCTGTGAGCCTCACCACTGAAGGATGATCAGTAGTGACACCCTAATGACCAAAATGTTGTCAAAAAGAAAAAAAGGTTGAAGTGAAGTCCTGAGCTTTCAAGGAAAATGGAAAATGTTTTATTTGTTCACGGAGCTGAATGCAAACCTGCATGCTTGGTATGTCAACAGGTTCTCCAAGAATATAACATTCAACACCACTATGAGACTCTCCGCAGAGAAACATTTCACCATTTGCAGTTAAGAAAAAAAAAAGATTTATGAACTATTAGCTGGACCGATAAATAACCATCTGGATTTACTGCAGCCGTGACGTCAGTGATGGAGCAGTGACACCTAGCTACCTTATTGCAGACAAGTTAGAGCAAACATCCAATCCATTTTCTGATGGTGAACTTATTGAAAAATGCTGAAGGCTGCAGTAGTCTTGTTCCCAAAAAGCAGTCGACCTTAAACATGAGTCTGTCAAGAATTACGACTCCAGATCCAACATCTCTGAGGAAACATGGGCAGCCATATGAACGAAACCAGTCATTTATTGTATTTTCAGTCACTATCGATGAAAGCACCAACATCACAGAATATGTGCAGCTGTGCATATTTATTAGAGGTTTCTTCTATGATGGACACAACAATAGCTGATGACATAGTCAGCTCTCTAGTTACTGTGCTGGATGATGTTGGAGTGAACTGGTCACATGAAGTAATTTTGGTCACTGATGGCGCCCCATCAAAGGTCAGGAAGAAGGCAGGTGTTGCCACAAAATTCAGACAGAAACCAGGAAAAGATACTTATGATAATGAATGATAATAATAATGGACATTTCATTGTGTTTTGTACACTTGAATGACAGTAAATGTGTTTCTGCACAGGATTTAAATCCTGATATTTATGGACGGCTGAAGTTTCAGGAGAGAAAGGAGGTTAACTCCAAACTCTTATGTTCACAAAAGTTTGCAAGTTTAATTTAGTGTAATTTTGTCATCGTTTGGACGTTTACATTATAGGAAGATGTTTCATTTTTTTCTGTAGCCCCTCTTGAATTTATTATCAGGATTGCTTCAGTGTCAGATTTAAAATATTTAGTCTGTATAAAATTGAATAAACCAATATTTTTTAAAGTGAAATTAATTTTATTTAAGATCCATTGGCCTCTGTGAATGAATGGGTAATAAGAAATGATAAGGCTACCATGTTGGTTGAGGCATGTTTTCCAATTGGGTAAAAAAACAAGAATAAAGCTTTATTTTGCCTTTACGCTACTGGTCCGGCCCACTTGAGATCAGACGGGTTGAATGTCGCCCCGGAACCAAAATGAGTTTGACACCCCTGGTGTAAGCTGTCAGAGAGCCACAGATTGACCCTGGGTGGGGGCGGGGAGGGTCCTAATTTTAAATAAATTATTTTCCCTATACTAGCAAAAATATATCTGTAACAACAGACCTATTACAAAAGGTATAGAAAGAAAAGGATTTCTAAAAAGAACAAGAACAGAAGCTGCAGAACTGGATTTAAAAAAAATTACTGTTTCATTAAATCGTTGAAGATTCATGGAAGACTTTTTTTTAAAGGAGAAAATATGAATTTTATAACAATTTTTATCATTTCTAAAAAACAACAATGAAACAATGATTCAGTTTGTTGTCACGAACAGGAGAAATAAACTTGTTTTCGCCTCATTTGTCTTCAAGAAAGGAAAGACTTTGCCCCGGCTCTTTTAAAGCGCCCTAAAAGTTACTTATTTATATTAAAAGTGCATCTCTGCTCGGTTTATTGCTGGTAATCCGGGTGTAAAAACATATTTTTCTGATAAGAGTTTGTATTGGCTTTGACCTTTGACTGGAGCAGAGACTGAGCGTGAGCCAATCACCTTTAGACTGAGCTGTCCCTTTAAGACGTCCACCCGGAAGTCGCCTTCTGACGTGATCGCACAATAACCGTTTTATGTATTTCGATGTCAAAAACGGATTTTATCCGGTGAATGAGAGTTAAGTGTTCAAAAGTGCACTTTGATCGGAATCTACCGATCTTTGATAATAAAACCAACAGTTTTTCCTCACAATAAAAAATAAAAACGAGTTAAACATTATTGAACCGTACACTCTTCATCAACACCTGGTCACGGCAGCTTTCCGCCATCACCTTAAACTATTTCATTGTGCGGGTTTGTTCATAAACTCCTACATTTTTACGGTTTTGGACTTGAGCCTCATACAGCCTGTGACCCGCCTTGTCTGCGCATGCGCACGAGACACGCTGAACCACTGAAGCCCCCAGAAGGAAGAGACGGAGCATGTCTGCAGACGGGGCCCAGCGGGGGGGCTCCTCCAGGACCCCCCGCTTCATCAGCGGGGTGGTGGAAGGTGAGCAGAGCGGGGACCGGAGCTCACCTGCCGGGACGGGACCGCGGTCCTGCTGTCGACCCGGATGTTTGCAGGGAAGAAAGTAACCTGCCTTTGCTAAACGCAGGTTTCTACGGGCGACCGTGGACCATGGAGCAGAGGACGGAGCTCTTCAAGAGGTGCCTCTTCTTCAGAACTGCAGAAATGCAGGAAAAGTTCTTCTAAAATGCACCGTCTCATCTATGCACTCTTTCACTGAGTCTGTGTCCATCTTTACTGCAGAGACTCTTCCTTCACTTTGTCAGACTTCAGCTTCTTTAGATATTTAGTTTCTTGTTTTTCAGTGTTTTGTTTCCCATCTCCAACTATTAAACATTTCACAATCTAAAAGATGAGGATATATTTTAGGGTTTTATTAAAAAAGTTTTTTTTTAATATCTTGGTGTTCATTTGAATTGGATTAAAATGTTAAATAAGGTGGATTTAGAGAAACGTTTTCTGGTTACATTTCCACCTTTGGCTTCACCAGGGAGCAGCAGTGGGGGTTGAACACGTACCTGTACGCCCCCAAAGACGACTACAAGCACCGGATGTACTGGAGAGAGCTGTACTCACCTGGGGAGGCAGGTGAGACCACTGAGCTGACAGGGAGTGCAGCTTTTTCCTGATGTGGGGGTCCGCTGCGCAAAGCCTGTAGATCAGGGGGTAGGCGATTGTGAAGCACAATTTTTCAGCAAAATTGAGGAAATATGAATTCATGTGGCATTAAAAACTTTCTAGAAGCACAAACACATTTTCCAAATAATCACCTTCAGTCTCTGAGAGGGGGTCCAAGTCTAAGTGTGCTGGTCCCCAGCCCGAATAAAATCCAGGGTCGTGTCAGGAAGAGCATCCATTTTTGGTTCCGCCACCAACACCAGAGAGGAACAGTTCCCCGCTTCTATTTTTTTTTTCTTCAAGAACTTGCTGGTTTTCCTCTCTTGTGTTCCTGGCACTGAAATTCACAGTTCAGGCTCGTCCTGCAGGCATGCTGCAGGTTCATCAACCACCAGTGAAAGCTGATAAACCAGCAGAAGGAAATCCGTCTTTTGGGTTGGTCTTCAGTCTGGTCTCAGTCAGGATCCAGACTGACGCATCTCCGTTTTTTTCCCCCCAGACCACCTGAAGGCCCTGATTTCAGCAGCCAAGCAGCACCAGGTGGAGTTCATCTACGCCATCTCTCCCGGTTTGGACATAACCTTTTCTAACCCCAAAGAAGTGGCGGCTCTGAAGAGGAAGCTGGATCAGGTAGGGCTTTTCTGCTTGGGGTTCGGTGGAGGTGGGGGCGGAGCGCCGCCCGTGCCTCACCGTGTCCTGGGCTTCGTTTGATGTGGGACTCCCAGCAGTAAAGCGGGGTGCAGGATGCTTCTTGGGGCGTGAACCCGCGTGACCCTGATCCAGAGCGACCAGGACGTGCCGACGTGTTTGGCTCTTTTTCAGGTGAAGCAGTTCGGCTGCAGTTCCTTCTCTCTGCTCTTTGATGACATTGAGGCAGAAATGTGCGCCGCCGACAAGAAGGCTTTCAGCTCCTTCGCCGACGCTCAGGTGTCCATCACCAACCAGGTGTACGAGCACCTGAGAAGTCCTGAGACTTTCCTGTTCTGCCCCACAGGTCTGCGCTCCGGTGGAACGAGTCCTAAATGTTTGTGTTCCATCGGCTGTGTGAGAACATCAAATGTTTCTGTCCCGCCCCCTCAGACTACTGTGCTGCCTTCTGCACCCCCACTGTGTCCCAGTCCTCCTACCTGCAGACTGTTGGGGAGAAACTGCTGCCGGGCATCGACATACTGTGGACGGGTACGGCCTCCCTAAGCGGTTCTCCATCCCTGAACTCTTCACAGACTTGCTGAATTCTTCTCCTGTGGAATGTTCAGGTCCAAAGGTGGTGTCCCACAAAATCTCTGTGGAGTCCATAGCAGAGGTTACCTCTGTGCTGAAGAGGCCGCCGGTCATCTGGGACAACATTCACGCCAACGACTACGATCCGCAGAGGCTCTTCCTGGGACCCTATAAGGTAGATTCCACAGCATCGTCTGTGAAGATGTGCTGTGATCCTCACCGGGGTTTGCTTTTTCGAACAGGACCGGCCCACTGAGCTGATTCCCAAACTGAGAGGAGTGCTCACCAACCCCAACTGCGAGTTTTACCCCAACTTTGTTGCCATCCACACTTTGGCCACGTGGTGCAGATCTGCTGACGGAGGAGCGCCGGACGTGGAGATGGGTGAGAGCCTGCTAAACCTTCGAACCTCAGCAAAAATCTGGACTGGTGACCGAAAAGCTTTGAAAGAGCTCCTGGTTCACATCGTTAAAGAGGAAACGCACAGTAAATGTTGGCTGGAGACAAATACCAGACAGTTCTTCTGACCCAAGAAGAGAAGACGGTTGAAGAGCTAGAAGGACCTGAACTGAACCTGACGTTCAACCAAACCCTGATCCAGACAGAACCCTCAGAATGAACCACAGGAGGATGAGTTTTGGAACTCTTCTTGCACTAGAACTGTCAGAGTAGAGACCTGTTTGGTTCAGATGGAACCACCGTTGGAGGTCCAGTCTTTTTCATTGTCTTCCTTGTTTTAGGGTAGAATGTCTAAACTCTGCCGTTTGTTCTGAGCTAGCTCATCATTTTAGCTTTCCAACGTCGAGAAGTTTCATTTAAAATAAAAAAGAACAACAGACACGGTGGAGGTGGCATGATGGTGTGGATCCTGTGTGACCTCAGGTGAAGACGGGCAGGACTGCGGCTACAGCCCCACCAAAGCCCTAAACCTGGCCCTCTCCGACTGGCTGCTGGAGTTGATGAGCGCGGATGGAGCAGCAGGTGGAGGAGATGCTCGCTGAACGACCCTGAAGGCAGAAGAAGATCAGGTTTCTCACAGGCTTTTGGTTTTTTCAGGCCAACTCAAAAAAGATTCTTCAAAAGAGGAGTGGATGCAGACGGACTCGGGGGAGAGTCCCTACGTCCCGGGACCTGAGGAGAACCCGCTGTACACCGCAGAGCCCCTGACTCTGGACGACCTGAAGCTGCTGTCCGACCTCTTCTACCTGCCGTACGAGCACGGGCCCACGGCCAGGAGCATGCTGCAGGAGCTGGACTGGCTGAAGACCCACAGTCAGACTGAGCAGGTGAAGACCGCCATTATTGGGCATAGGGGTGTGCGTGTGGGGGGGGGACTCCTATCCCAGGGGGACAGGGGACATTGTGAGGTTGATTTGGAAAAATTCTGGTTCTTCAACGTCTTTGGTCCACACTGGGCACGAGAACATTCAGGATTCTTCTTGGTTCTTCTGGTTTACTCACTTTAATGGGTTTTAGGCTCGACTTTAAAAGGCCTCAAAAGTTTCCTAGTGTCACAGCTGAGGTTTCATGAGGTTGGAGGTCCTCTCTACTCTCCTGATGGGTTTCTATAGATCAGAGGTTCAGGATCTCTGAGCAGATGTGTACCTGCATTGATTCTGACCTTCTGTCAGTATTTAGTTCTGCAGTCTGAGCATCTTGTCTGGCAGCGCTTCCTGCTAACACACCTGTCCCCCCCCCCAGACAGAGGAGTGGCGCTGCCGAGCGCAGCACTTCGATCAGATGTGCAAGGCGGTGGTGCAGATGTTCAACCGGCTGTCCAACGCTCCCAACCGCCGCATCCTCTACGACCTCTACAACTACATCTGTGACATCAAGAGTGGGGTGGGGCTGGCGTGCGCCCACGTCAAGGCGCTTGGTGAGGGGTCGCTTGTGCCCGCGCCCCGCCAGGGTAACAGTCAGACCCCATGACGCTGCTTTGTTCTCCACAGGGGGGCAGGACTCACCGGCCGCACAGCTGATGACTGATGACCCCGAACCCTGGGGCTTCAGGGGGGGGCTCTCTGGGGAGTTCCAGGTAGGTGAAGCAGCGCCGTGATTTCTGAGCTGAACCCTGCTGGTGTCCTGTGACGTTCTACAGGAAGTGTTTGACCAAAAGTCTCAGAGGACCCTAGATGTTTCCTTAAAGGACCTATATCATGCAAAATCCACTTTTTGAGCTTTTATGTGTACTATAATGCTCATTCCTCACAGAAAACAACGCATTTCTGAGCAAAAAAAATTTTTGGACCATTTTTTGGACTTGAGCCGAGGGGGAGGGTTTCTGGGGATGAGGAAGAGGGCTCTCATTGGGTACATGTCACACAGAGGAGGCGCTCCTTCAAAATACAGTTTTGTGGTTGTTTTCTGAGCATTTCTGAGCATTACTCTAAAAACCTGCTCTCTGAGCACCAGCCCCTCCCAACTCACAAAAAATGAGTGGGTCACTTTTGTGCAACATAGATGAATGAGGAACAGCCCCTTCCAGGAATAACCCCCAGAATAACACACACACACTTTCTCTGCAGAGCTAGCGGCGATCAGCAACACGCTTTCCTTTCATATGCACAATACGCACATCCATCTTTGCTAAAGATTAGATGTTTGTTTCCCTGGGCGAGGCGCAGACATGCTGCAGAGACCGGCTCTAGGATGATGTCCCTGGACCAGTACCTGTATGTGGTTACTTCCCCCCCCTAATTCCTGTGATGCTTGTGAGAACTTCAGTCACCTGTGAGTTTGTCTAAGCCCCGCCCAGTAAGATGAGAGCCGGCAGGATTTAAAATGGTTCTGTCCACGTTTTCCAAGGATAAAGGAAATCTTTCCTAAACTTCAGCCTGACTGGGAGAAACACGGAGCGTCCCTCTGACCTGCCTTTATGTCCCTGCAGAGGATGCTGCCGGGACACGGGAACAGGGACCTGTTCAGACACCCCCCCATGACGGCGGTTTACACCGTCCGGCCATACAGCGCTGAGGACCAGGTGAGGATTCTCACTGCCTCCCTCCCGGGTTCCGTCCTGATCCGGGTTCACATGAGGACGTGTGTCATTCCAGACCACCGTTCAAAGGGTCTTCAAGGAGATGCAGAAAGGGGGGGCAGGCGACAAAGCCCCTATGATGATGCAGCCACCACTGATCAGCGATGGGTAATGAAGCAGCGTTCTTTTTGGGGCTTTTCCTCTTTTTCGGCCTCATCATATTATTTCCTCTTCTCTGACGTTGCAGCCTGTCCTCTGGGGAAGTGCCCCCCTCCCCTGGAAATGCCTTTGTAATGGAGGACGACGTGGGGGTGTGCGGCTATGCGTTTGCTCTCATCGATGCCAGACCAGCTGCAGCCAAGTTTCAGGTGATCACAGCTGCATGTTGTTGTTTTCCATCAGAGCTGAAGGAGACTTTGCTCAGCGTTTCTCCCTGAACTGCAGAGGGCGCTCAGCCCCTCCCTGTGTGAGGACTTCCCCTCCCTGCTCGGACTGCAGGTGCTGCCCAGAGTCACCGACCCCTCACCTGCCAGGCGCATGATGCTTCTGCTGCTGTCGTCCCTGAGGAGCAGTGGTGGGTGGAGACCTTCTGATCCCAGAACTTTAACCCCAACAGTAGAAAGAAAACGGCTTCATCTGCTGAAGGACACAGAAGGAATTTGACTTCATCACACGCTCGTATCATATCCATAAAAACACAGCAGGGAGGAGAACGAGCAGTTTGATGTGTGCAGTAAAGGCTCATTATGTTTAACCCTTGTGCTATCCTATGACCCCACCCTTACTTAGAGGTGTTCTCCTACCAGGACAAAGGTGGATAAAGGTGAAGAGGATTTCATGTAATCCATGGACACCAGTGAAGATCACAAATCATTGAAGAAAAAAGATTCAGAGCACTGTCTAGTGGGTCTAGATGACCCAACTCCCAATGTTAAAGTGCCTAGGATAGCACAAGGGTTAACTAAAAGAACCATTTGGTCCAGTTTCTTACCGACCAAAATCCCATTGAGAGCCACAAAGTCCCACTTCACTTGTGACGATGAAACCATTCGTTTAGAAAAAGCAGCGTTAAATTCGTTACAATAATTAAGTTACATCCTCTTTAATTTTCTTTCACTTCTTTTCAGCAGCAGATAAAAGTTCCTTTCAAAATAAAATGCACCCTGTGTCAATTAAGACCTCCTGCTGCAATAGATTTACTTGGACTAAAATTCAAGATATTCAAACATGATATTTTCTATAAAATATTCTGTACCACATTGGTAAAGAATCCCCCCCCCCAAAAAAAAATTATATGTAGATGCACATCTCCTCTGAACAGCAACTAGACATCACAGTGAAGCAGATGATAAGAATATGTGCTATAAGCTTATTCCAAAACAAATTCACTACAAAACTGCATAAACTAAAACAAAAGAACCCAAACTACAAACTCTTTATTTATTCTCAGCTTTAGCATTTTTCTTCAGAGCTACATGTGGCTCCATGGAAAGAGGCTTTTGGAACATAGACGGCATGAAGGAGCAGGAGCGCAGAGGCTGCAGGACTGATCAGATGTTTCTGGTGTATCCAGCTGACTGCAGCTCACACACACACACACACACACACACACGCATGCATGGGTGGAGACCTTACTCTTGGACTTTGGTTGAGTCTTAACGGGAACTCCTTTTTTTTCTGTTTGACCTTTTCCCGTTAGCAGCAGCCTGCTCTTACCTGCCCGTGTTGCATCGTAGCGCCCTCTGGAGGCTCTGGTGAAGCAGCAGTAGTGCTCATTTTGCAGCTCAGGATGCTGTTTCAGCTTTCATCAGATATTACTCTGGAGAGTAATTTAGATTGACAGATCTGATGGAATTTTCTTTGTGTAAATGCAGTTGGACCTCAGCCTTAAAGGAGAACCTTCTGCTCAATGGGGTGAAGCCGTTCACAAATACCTGACAGCTCTTTCCCCATCAACACATATGGAGATCCTCATATATTTTACATGTTTATCTTCTCTGAACGAGAACTGAACCCTGTTAGATTAGTTAAAATTCAGTCAACTGCAGGACACAACCATGGTTTTCCTTTGCACCTTTAATGTCCCTGAAACTCTGACTTTATCTGCTGGAAAAAACTTACTGCTGCTTTTATTCTGAAGGGGAGTTGAGTGAGCTGGTTTCTCCCTCAAAGGATGCTGAAGCGCAGATTTGCTGATGCATCGTGGAGCTTCACCTGTCTGTATTCATCCTTTTCATCTTTTTTTCCGCTAGAATACCCCTCAGAAAGCCATGTTGCTAATGCCCCCTGCTGTGTGAACTCTGACCCTGCATGCAGCAGCTCCCTCTTCTGAAGCATGGAGCGATTCAGTCCATCCCAGCAAACAGCAGCTATGAAGTCCAGGATGCAGATATCTGTGAAAGACCTTCAAACTTAGCAGCACGTTGCTGCACCACCTCTTTACTTCAGTTATGGGGCTCCAGCTGCATCATGGTGGGTTCCAGCTCCACACATGCTTTTATTACCCAGTGAGGTGTGTTTGATGCTTCTGAGGCATAAAAACTTCCAGAAAAACATCTGTGGTTCTGCTGCGAGCGGCGTGTTTTAAGACTCCCTGTAGCTGGCTCTTCCCCAGGGTGCGGTGGTGTAGCAGCACGATCGCTTCAGCCCATGGATCCAACGGTTCGTGGACCGGTCTGTCCCTGCTGGGTCAGTCTTCTTAACAGGTTCACCTGCAGCAGAATGATTCCTGCGGTCTGCTCCAAAGTCAGGGCACTTTTTCCACTCCTTTATGCTGCCCGACATGGAATTTGATTGCCAGGCGCCACATGCCAGGCCAGCAGCTCAGTCTGCTCTCCATCTGAGAGATCTTCAGTCTCAAACCCACACCTCCTGCTCTGTTCAGGGACGCCACAATTCTCAATCCAGAACCTATTCGTTAAACCGAATCGTGGGGAAAGTGAATCGTTGCATCCCTGCTGCATACCAGTATGTTTATGTAGAAAGTGTCAAACACGTATTGCGTAATAGAAGAAATCTATTATTTCTTCTGTTACATCCCCCCTCCCAAGGTTTAGTGTTTGCCAACTGAAATGTTTTCCTTTGTTACTTGCATTTGAGCAAATTTAAAAAAAGGATTTTTCAGATTTCTTATGTAATACACAAATCACATCAAAACAGAAATAATTTGGCCCAAAAATCAAGATGGGAACCAAATTGTTGCATCTGCAGCTCTGTTGCAGTTCAGTCCTTCGTCAGTGCGAGTCCAGAACTCTTCTTCCTCCTCTGGAGCTTTTTTCCGAGCCCCTTTACGTCGATGGTTCACAGAAATCTGGAGGGCTTACTGATCAAAGCGCTTCAAACATCTCCATCACTTCCCAAACCCAGATTCAGGTCAAACTGCAGTAACCATGGTAACCACGCTCCATCCATCCTGAACCAACAATTCATTGAGCAGATACAATTGTCGAACACTTTCAGACAAATGGGTTTCTTTGTTCGGTTGGGAGTTAAATTTTGGTTTGAGGGACTCTGACGTTTATTTGGATTCATATTTGAACGTATAAACTCTCTGATGAAGCTCGTCTTCTGTCCTTCAGGATCCAGAGGAGCGTTTTGTGAGTTGAGAGCCAGCGATCGGAGGATGATCGATTTCTTCTCCAAGCTGGGCTCCTTCAAGCACATGTCCGGGGTTGACCTTCCTCAGGACATCCTGGTGCTGGCGGCGGGTCTGTGAACGCTCCGGCGCCCTGTAATCCGTGTTTGACGTGATCCTGATGGATTTAAGATGATCATTTTCTGAAAAATCTGTTTAATAAATTAGTTTGTGTGACACATTCATGTGGAGTTTACTGAAACACCAACTGTTTATTGGTCATGAAGCACACAAAATATATTAATATTTAGTAATATATAGTACTATTATATAGCAATACAAATCTGAAACCTTTCATGTGTACTACGGTTAGGCTGAAGGAGGCGTTTGAGTCCCTGCAGTGACTGAGTCAAACGTCGCTGGACTTTTAAGCCGGCAGCTGAAGACCTGAAGCTCCTCTTCATCAAACTACTCGTTCACAGAAGTTAGGAAGACGAGGAGGAACCGATGGGGATGAAAGCGAATAATTTAAAGCAAGAGCTAAATGTTTACGTGTCAACGACGGGTTCAGGAATCAAACGAAGACCTCTGGAACAGGAGATGCTTTCAAAGCAGCTTCTAAAGGAACTCAGGGTTTCTGATAAAGGAAATGCAGAACATCAAAGACACCCGAACCCCCAAATCCAGGTTTCTGGTTGAGACGATCTTCTTCCACTTGGTTTTTTGGACGTTCAGCTTTCAGAGAGCGCCTGCAGCAGAAGCTCTCAGGTGGGAGGTTAGTGTGGATTAACCGCTCAGATGAACTCCAGGCCCTCGTACTTCACGTCTCCGATCTCCGTCTCTGGCAGCAGCACCTGCCCGTCCAGACTGAAGGCGGTGATGTAAGTGGCGATCTTGCCAGCGTCTTCTTCGGATTTTAGAGCCAGGATGATCTGATCGTCCGTGCCGGGAACAAATTTGAAGGAGGAGAAGCCGTGGGTGGGGTTGAGCGGCCCCACGCGCCGCGTGCTGATGTGGCTGAAGTCGTCAGGGCAGCTGAGCAGCAGGTTGGTCGCACGCCACTCGTCTGCGGTCTCGTCGTAGCGCTCGTGACTGGCGCGGCGAGGAAGGAAGAACCAGCGCTGGAGGCGCTCGCTCCAAGATGCCGACTCATGGATGAGATAGCCTGCAGGACAGGAACCGGGATGAACACAGGTTTGGTGTGTGTCCCTGTATGTGCTAATATTCTACAGACATGCACTCACCCGGGGGTTCGATCCCCGCTGCACTCCGCAGGCTGTTGTACTTTGGCCCCCAGTTCTGGTGCTCCACATCTCCGTTGGATCCGATAACCTTCACCCACTCCGGGTTGTTGTTGAGGACTTCCCCGGAGGTGGTGGTCCACTCCTTCCCAAGCCCCCCCACGAACAGCCGCTCATCCTTCACGGCCATCCACTCTGCCTTGAATCCTGAAAAACCAAGGCAAAAATAAGAACTGGTGCAGAACCCCCACTCCTCTCCCCCACGGTCTGCTTCCACGCCCACCTTTAGAGACTGACCCATCCCCGTCAGCCAGGATGACCCAGGGGATGGCCCGACCGCCCTCTATCCGGTACACCACCCCGGTGCGGTCGTCCACGCTGTACAGGTGACCGTTGAAGACCTGCAGCTCCGACAGCTCCATCCCTGCAGCACAGTTCCTCAGAGTCACACCAGCAGCAGGAACTCCAACCGCAGACCCTGCTCCACCTACCTCGTCCTCTCTCCGACAGCTGACTCTCCAGCGTGACAGTGTCGGCATCCCACTCCACCTCCAGCCCGCTGGCGCCATCTAGGACTGTCAGGTAGCCTCTCTTGATGTAGCTAAACCACGTCTGATCCTTGGAGCTCCGTGATGCCGTGTCTAGGTCTGCGATCACGGCGATCCGATAGCGAACGCCGTGCGGCGTCCTCTCTGGAGGGCTCAGAGGGTACGTGGAGTTGTACGGCCTTTCACTTCTCTGTGGCAGAGCGGGGCCCGCCGCGGTCCTCCTGAAGGCTTCCTCTGCCCCCGCCTGCACATGAAGGCGGTGCCCCCCCTGCCTGCCTCTGTGCCCCGCCGTCCGCTGCAAGTACACGGTGAACACCACGACCAGCAGGGTCGCCACGGTGATCGCCCGCCATCTGGGATGGAAGCGCAGATCTATGGAAGCAGCCAGGAGGGGGGCGCCCTGCAGGGCAAAACCCAGGGAGTTCATGAGAGCGCCGCCTTCATCCTCATCATCAGGGGAGGGGTGAAGGCCACTGCAGCCTGGAAGGGTCAGCACAGAGGCATGATGGGAGATGTGTTTGAAGATATGTGAAGAAAAGAAGAAAACTTATTATTCCACACAAACAGACATGACTAAACGTGGACACATGACCACAGAGAACTGTTTGTCCCCCCAGCAGAACTCTGTGGACCCAGGAGGCGGGTCAGAACTTTACGCTCCGTTTCAGATTAATTCAGACACTCATCATTTCAGATCACTGTGCAGGATGTTGACGAGCAACCATAGAGGACTTCCTTCAGATAACCAGACAGATTACAGTAGCAGGCGAGTGCATGTGTGCGCGTGCATGTGTGCGCGTGCATGTGTGTGCGTGCATGTGTGTGCGTGCGCGTGTGCACGTCCAATCAGCTGCATTCACGGATAAACACAGAACTTAAAGACCGGATGGCAGACGGTTCACGGTTGACCAAAGCTCTTTTAATGGGAGGAGACTTAACTTTCTCATGAGGGCAAAGCTCCTACAAAACCCAGAATCCCATTCAGCTCACAGCAAACACAATGCTCAGAACCAAGCAGAGGTGGAGCAGCACCAACCAAACCCAACGGTCAAAAGAACACATTTCTGTCTCGAAACGGGTTCATGGAATTTTGAGGGTTTTTGGCCTGACATGCGAGGAGGACCATCAGGCTTCAGAAGCACCTCTGCTGAGAATGACCAGCCTGAAGACAAACCACAGAGCACATCCTAGAACTTCCAGGAGGCTGACGCCGAACACGTTCAGACGCTCGGCCTCCCACCGGTTATGCCTTATGACAGAAATCCATCCACCTAAACAGAAATGCAATATGCTCCTCAGCTGCTCCCTGAACAGGTCCACACTCGCCATCAAGCCACAGAAGTGTGGACCTGTCCTCCAGAACCAGTAGCAAGTCCAAACCGCCCTGTCCGCCTCACAAGCCATACAGATTTATTCACCTTCCCTTCGCCTCCTCTCCACGGCCATCCTGTCGTCTGGCTCGTCAAACCCGCTCCCTCACGAATGAGTGTTCTGCCTTAAGACTCGGGTTTCTGTCTATCAGAGCCAGAAGTGAGTCATGTGTTCAGAAGGAAACACTGAGGACAGCCTGAACGTCTTCAAGCTCCTGGATAAATCATGTTTCCACAGCAACTTCTGCGCAGCTCTGATAAGTCCTCTCAAACTCAAAAAGATCACCTCTGTCTGTCAACATTCTCTGAACACAGAACTCAATGTCCACCAAAAATCCTTTGAGACATTACTTTCCGAAACTGTTCACACACGGCGGACAGTAACGGTGGATCGCATTAGACCAGTAATCCGATTACTTATTTTTGTGGTCATGTAAACAGACTCGTTGTATGTGGATGTGACGCCTCCAGCATTTCCCCTGAGATCAAGTGTGCACGTGCACACCCTGACTCACCTGTGACTAAGAGACACGCCGCCAGACACCCGGCACAGCGGGCGGTTCCGCTTAACCCGCTCCCTGTCCGGAAACAACCGAAGTTCACCCGAAGATTACCGAAGTTTCACCGAGTTTGTATTTTCTTACGTTACACTTTCAGAGCCTCAAATGCTACACTGTGTCACCTTCAGAAGAGTTTTCCAATGCAGTTCCTTCAATTTTATTATGTTTTATTCGAGTGTTAAATCATATGGGTTCGTTTAACTAATCAATGTTAGCCGCACAGCTAACTTAGGCTAACTTCTCGAGCTGCTCTCGGATTCATCTTAAGATGAAGACATGACCATGGAGACGCCAAACAGCATTCAGCTTTCATCTCATCCACGCAACGTGACGTGACGACTCACCGAAATCCAGCAGTTTCGACCAGCTCAGAGCGGCAGCTCAGGGAAGTAGATGCTCGGGAAGAAGTTTACCGGCGGCGTGAAGCTCCTCCCACCGGCAGCAGCGAAGCTGCGCGCGCACCCTCCCCCTGAAGAGCCGCTGCACATTCATTCACAGACGAAAACGCATTTCTGAGGGAATGAAGACATTTGTTTAACTTACTTTCTTTATTGTAGAAGTTAAAAACACTAATAAAAGATGAGTATTTATTTATTTGCAAAAAAACAGCACTAAAACTATTAAAATGCCTTAAAAGATTGTAAATTGACTGAACAGAGTTTTAAACTTGTTTTAAAAATAAAATCATTTTTAAAAGGAAATTTTGTGAAAGAACATTTTCACACAATTTTTCTGAAAGGGGTTTAAAGGGAAAATATTTAACATTCTAAATAATTATGTCTAAAGGAACAATAGCAAACATCTGACAGAAACATGTGATGGCATCAGTTTAAAATTTAAATGAAGAAAAGCAATGCTCCATTTGATAGAGAAAGACTTCAGAACAATTCAAGATTTTAGATGAGTCACATTGTGGCTTTAGAAGTTAAGAAACAGTTTGAAAAAGAAGTGAATGGTTCATTAAAAAAGCCTCTTATGGGAACTCTGAGCAATTCCAAAGAGGGCTTGTCAACCCCAAAAACTATAACAGAGGGGAGTATAAGAAGTTCAAAACATCTGAATGTGAATAATCCATACATTTTTAATCCATTATATTACATGTTAAATAAAGACATCAATGGGAATTTAATTTTCAAACTATGAATGAATGTTTTCTCAGTGCATTTCTAACAGGGGTGTGACGATTCATTTTAACAATGATTCGATTCATATCATATTTTGTGGTTGTCTGTGGGCAGAACCAGGTGTTGTAATTTGAATGAGATCATCAGAGAAGATGGTATAAGGATGACTCTGGTGGAGAGTTGAAGCAGACTTTGGGGGATCAAAAGGCTCCTCCAGATGACTGGACGGCTACAACAAAGAAATCAAGGAAACAAAGAGGAAGAAACTTGGTGTAACATCTGGAATAAAGCAAGCAGGAGGTGAAAGGAAGAACTTTATAGGAATGTGTTTGGAAAAGAAGGTTAGCAAAAGTGGAACACTGACTGAGGGGACAGCAGGTATAGGAGTACAGGGAGATGCTCCACAAGGTGAAGATGGAGGTGTCAAAGGCCAAACAGGATAAGGACTATGACGGGTTGGAAACAAAGGAGGGAGTGGCGAATGTGCACAGGTGAGGTAGAGAAAGAGATGATGGAAGAATGTGCAGCAGATTAGGATGATCCAGGACAGAAATGGAATTGTGTTGACAGGTTCCACAAGTGGGATGAAAAGATGTAAGGAGAACTTTAAAGAACTGATGGATGAAGACAATGTTAGAGAGCACAGAGGAGAGGTGGATGTCGTGGAGCAGGAAGTAGCAAAAACGACGAGGATGAAGTGAGGAAGAAGAGAAGGAAGAGAGTGGAAAGGCTATTGATGCCGACAAACATACCTGCGGGGGAACGGAAGAATTTAGAAGAGGTGCCAGCAGAGTTTTACAAGTTAACCCTTGTGGTATCCTAGGCACTTTAACACTGGGAGTTGGGTCATCTAGACCCACTAGACAGTGTGTTGAACCTTTTTTCTTTAATGATTTGTGATCTTCAATGGTGTCCATGGATTACATGAAATCCTCTTCACCTTTATCCACCTTTGTCCTGGTAGGGAGAACACGTCAATATAAGGGTGGGGTCATCTGGACCCCATAAGATAGCACAAGGGATATGAGACTAAACCTTTAGGCTTCTGGTATAATTCAGGAAAGGTCTTTAAGAAACAGAGGGATGTGATGTACTGGGGGCAAAATAAAAAGTGATTTTATTTACAGTATTTCTTTTTGACAAAAAGACTAATGCGACAATTCAAAAATTCAAAAGCCAAATGTCTTCTGAGTCACCTGAACATACGCTGAGGCAGGTTTGTTCACGAAAACACATTTTCTTTTCAGGATCTGGAGCTGGGCGATATGACCCAAAAATAAAACGTCCTATTTTGTTCATTCCAAATTCAGTTGAATCGATTTTTTTGTCCCCGCTTTTACTTTAACAACATTGACAAATAATGAGTTATAGGGGTGGGGGACATTTCTCACGGCGCGTGTGCTGGTGTTCAAACCAAGTTCAATCCAACATTTGACATGCGCATACGACAAAAATAAAATAAAATAGGTAAGGGCAAGGCAAGACAACAATTTAAAACAGCAATAGTTCGATATATTTTGATAATCTACTGTAGTTTTGATTTTGTTTGAAATGTTTTAAAGACATTTGCAATAATCAGAAAAAACACATATATATATATATAGTAAATAAACAAAGGACATTTGTTTTAACATCACATAAATGAAATATTTTCACAAAATAATAAGATTGATGATATCAGAAACTTCCAGGTCCAGGTTTTCCATAAAGAGATCAGGTAAAGAAAAACTGGGAATATTAAAAAGTGATAACCAGTTATTAATATCAGTCAAGAATATTATTATCTGCTTACAACTATGAAAGAGATGTTCTAATGTTTTAGTTTCAGATGAACAGAAAATACATGGTTTGGATTGAAATATCAATCTTTTATTTAAAAAGAAATCACCAACAGGGTAAATTTTGGAAATGATTTTAAAATGTATTTTTTTCATTTTAGGTGTAAGTGGGTATTTTGTGTATAAAGAAAATGGTTTGTCTATCAGGGTGGTTTCTAGGTCATGTCTACTGTTTTTAAGAAGCTCTTCTTTCCTTGCTGCCGTTTTCACAGCTATGCTTTGCAAGAGACCGGCGGGCTGACATTACTCTGAACAACAGAGAGCTGGAAAAATAAAACCTCAGTTTTCCCAAACACAAATCGTCTTAAACAAATTAATCGGTTAATCGCCCAGCCCTATCAGGATGGAAACATTCACTTCCACCAAGTTAAGGCTTGACAATCAAATAGAAACCTTCTGAAAGAACCAAACACGTAGATTTCTAAATAGACAATCAGCTGAAAGTGTGATGAAGGAACCATGAAGACGATTGGATTTCAATTAAACACAGCAAATATATTCTGACCCATTTGGAGACAAACCTCCTGATGTGGTTGTGGCAGAACCCACAGGTTCTTGAGACTGAGCTCATGACCCGATGAGGAACTTTCTGTACCCGTTTCCTGTTACTCAGCATCTATCTGTTCCAGGTTCTGAAGCTGCAAAGAAGCCCCACACCATCACACCACCACCACCATGTTTGAGAGCTGCTGTTTTATGGTGAGGCGTCTTCATCAAATTTTATTGTGATTCTCATCCATATCTTGCAGAAAATGACAGAACATTGTGAAAATGGCATCATGCCACCTGAAAGTCTCCATGTGTTCTTGCTCACATTCATGTTTTCAGTAAACTATCATCAAATAAAACAGATCTGCAGATCTGTGGTCTGTTTACAGCAGGGCCGATAAAACACACTGGAACCATGAAGAACACGATTCCTAACTTTATGTTATATCCAGCAGTAGACAAGACAAAACAATCAGTGGCGCTTTTAGTTGATTCCAACTGTTTAGACGCCCCCACCCCACCCCCCAAAAAGGAAAATAAATCTTGCTTTTCATTGCGTCTGTGCACACAGAGGAATGCTGAGGCATCTGATCTTCAGCGGTCCATCATCTTCAATAAAAGCTGCAGAAAAACAGAACATGAAATCAAAAACATTTTCAAATTTACGTCTTAATTCCCACCAAATTTCAGAAGACAACCCTGACACTGTTGCCAGCTAAAGATGTGGACTCTGCATGGACCATCTGCGCTGATGCTACCTCTTTGTTCCCAGAAGTGATTCAGAAAGTCACAACATTCGCTCCTTTTACGTCCCGTTTAATTCTTGGAACAGA
Organism: Oryzias sinensis; assembly: GCA_037389245.1. Taxonomy (NCBI): domain Eukaryota; kingdom Metazoa; phylum Chordata; class Actinopteri; order Beloniformes; family Adrianichthyidae; genus Oryzias; species Oryzias sinensis. The sequence goes on from CM074490.1 coordinate 10,870,060, forward strand.
TGGCTTCCCGAGGACACGCACCTTCGTTAGACAAAACTCCGGATCGACCATTTGGTCGACGACGCTGAAGTGATCCGTGTCCAGCACGTCCTCCAGGCTCACCTTCAGTCCTGCCGCTCTCAGAGTCTCAAAGAGGAGGCGACACAGAGAAACCGCAGATCATCAAACGGCACAAGAACAACCAACTCGGAGCTAGTCTTCCTGAGAGTTAAACTGCAACTTCTAAAGGACAGACGTCACCAAAGCAGCAGGTTTTCTCACAAACGGCAGAAGCTGCAAAGGATTCTGGGTACTCACTGTATAGTATTCCTCCGACTGCTTGCGAAACTCCGGCGAGTCATTCTCAGCGACGGCCACGATGATTTGACAGCTGGGGGAGGACAGCTGAAGCTGAGAGACCAGCTGGCTGGGGCTGTTTCTGGCCGCCACATCCCTGTCAACAAAGGACACCCGGGTGATGGAGGAATGAGGCGGAGGCTGGCACTGTGGACCACATGGCAAACAAAGACCTTTCCATCCACAGCCACCCCCCCCCCTGAAAACCCTGACACTACACCCAACCTCACCACAATTTAAGGTGTTTGACACAAACACAATCAGGGGCTTGTTTTTCTGCAGCCGCATCCTTTGGTCTGTTTCTCCTCTGACAGCTCAGCAGCTCTGATGGTTTTCAGGATCATTCACATTGAATGCTGACCATCATCTTCTAAGGAAATCAGTTCCAGCAGAATCAATCTGTCCCACTTCTTCAGCTTAAAAAAAAAAAAAAAAACTTTTCACACTTCTTAAGAAGCTCCTCAGGCCTCTGAGGGCCGTCATCAGAATTCTGGATATGGAGACGTTCAGAAAGCTTTCTGAGTTTTTTTTTTTTTAATGAAGATCCTGATGAATCAGGAAGAGATATTAAAAATGCAATTTGAAAAAGCTCTTTTTTGGTGACCCAGCAAGTAATTTGGATGGGTCAAAGTCTGCCTGCTCTGCTCCATTCTGATGCATCCACTTACAGACAAACAGGTCCACGAATGTCTTTGTTTTCCTGGAATCTGGCTCAAAACTGTACGGCTGGATAGTTCCAGTATTGTTAGGTTGGGGTTGTGAGGGCCTGCAAGCTAGCAGGAGAGGATGTAAACAAAGGGATGATGGGATATCAGCAGTGGCTTACTCTGCAATCAACAGCGCCCCCCCAACAACTCAGAGGTGCATTTTTGATGAACACTAAAGGATGGCTTTTTTTTTTTTTTTTTACCAAAAAGCAGAATAATCGAACTTAAAAGACCACTGGGAACACTTTTAAAATAGATCAAAAGATAGTTTAAATGGGATTTGAAGGTTCATGTTGAACCCGAAACTTTGAAAACAGTCTGCTTCAGGAACATGGATGACTGCAGCTTTAAAAAGCAAACCCTGCAGAGCAAACTCACGACGGAGCAGAGGAATGCTGTGGAAGAACCTACTCGGTCATCTTCAAAGGCTCGTTGATGTAGGTGGGCAGGATGGGCAGGAGGTCGTATATGCCGCTCACAAGAAAAGCACCTCAATAGAAAAACAAGAGAAGTATGCATTAGCCCCCCCCCCCTCCACATCTGAGTCTCTGAATACATTTAGGTCCTACTCAGCCCACACCAGCACGGGTTAGATAACATTTTCCTCATCCATCTGTTTCCTGTCCAGCCTCACATCATCCGTACTGAACCAGGCCAGAGCAGAGACGACCCCACTGACTGTACAGGAGAAATGGACCGGGTGAATGTGACGTCATCCATAGAAAAGGGCTGACGTCGATTCAGTCGCCATTTTTTCACAATATGCACGTCACAGTGTTTGAGACGGTCTGAGTCTCTGTTTCTATGGTAACCACGCTCACCAATCAGGAATGAGCTTGTTGGAAGTCCACACTCCTTCCACTCAGAGGGTGAATCTGTCAATCAAGCATTTTGAACATTGGACATGGGGAACCACATGCTTTTATGGAGGCATCTGCTTGGTTAGTTTATAACCTGAATAACTCATAACAAAGAAAAAATATTAGGATTAGTAAGAAAATGTAAAAAAAAAAGGTTTCAGAGCCAGATTGATTATTCTGGCAAACAGTATTGACTATTTATTTCTCATTAGAAGTCTATGGGATTGTGTCTTATTGGAGTCTGCTGGTACATCCTCTTTGGAATGCAAGGGGGAGGGGTCACTTAGTCCAGTTCTCATATACAGTCATATATATCACTGCGAATGGGTATCGTTAAGATTTAATCAATACGACTCCTTATCGATCCGGTATCGACATCAACACTTTTCTGTGTGAAAACAAGGAGGCAGTAAAAAAATTGGGCGTACGAAAACCTTTTATTTTAGAACCATTTAAAACACAGTCTATTCATTTAATATTCTTTGCAACCGTAAAATAAAATGAACAAAAAATATTAACTCATCTTTGTAACAATAACATAGACTTTGACGTAACAATTTTAAATATACAAGGCAATTATTGACCAAAATGCAGAGTATATCAAATAACCTCCTCTTTTCAAAGAACATTACCGATAGAAATAAGAAATGTCAAATGTTGTATTTTAATTAGGTTTATATTGTATGTCGGATAATTTATGATTATTATTGAGGCACAACACAAACTTTCAGCCAGTTACTACCAGTACTTTTACAGTACTGGTAGCTCCACGTGTGTACCGCTAGCATACACACCTGTTGAAACAATAGCGGGGCTAGACGTCTCCCATGGACGGTCAAACGCTGCGCACCTCTCCGCTAGGATGTGGTGTATTTAAGCAAGTTCGTTGGACAGGTTACTGGTGTTACCGGCCTTACACGCCATGTTTTTGTTACATTGGCTGTCTGCATCTACTTTGGAAAATTACAGCCACACTTTGGACGTTTCTGCACGCGGCCGCTCTGCCACCCGTGTGGGTTTGTTGTCACTGTCAGCGGAGAAATACATGTGTCTGAATGAGGGGGCGTGAGCACTGGAGCAGATCCTACCTTTGATTTGAGGATTGAGGCTATATTGTGACCAGTCAGTGGACAAGACCATGGCAGCCAGGTGAGCCCCCGCAGAGTGGCCACACAGGTAAAGACCCCTGACAGTGCACAGAAGGAAAAAGAAGAATTCATTAGGAAGCAGAGACAGACCTGCTCAGGAGGAAGAAGACGGGAACTGATGAGGAGGCTCAGGAACGCCCACCTGATGTGTGAATACTGCTGGACGATGGACACCACGCTCCGGCGAACCTGAGACACCATCAGGTCCATGTTACCTGGGTAGAAAGTAGACATGTTTGGCTTTCTAGAAATCAGAACCAACTGGGATGAAACCACTTTACCTTTGGGGGCAATGTCGTAACCAACGGCAACCACAACTACGCCCTTCTCAGTGAGAGGAACAGCCAAGAACCCAGATTCCTCCTTACTGGGCAGACAAACGGCAGTCTTAGTGAGTCACCTGCAACAGATAGGCCCCTCCCTCTGTTAATCATGCCCCCCCTCCATTTTTTCCCATTGCTATTCAGCTTCAAGGAGTTGTCAGTGAAGCAGGAGATGCTCCCTCCATGATCTCCTGCTGCAGGACCCAGCAGCTGCTGATCAGGAGGGGGGGGGGGGGTTTTCATGAGTAGGGGTCTAACCTGGACCTCTAAAGGTAGAGGGGTGAATGATAAAAAAAAGACATGGAATCACTGGGGTCAGTGTGGAATAGGGTCCTTCTTGTGTGTTTTTGGGGGGAGGGGGGGGATCTCTGTCTGGAGTAGGAGAATTTATGACATCTGGAGGAATCAAGGTGCCTTGCTCTGCAGGAGAGAAGGAGAACCCCCACCCCACCCCCATGAAGAAGCTGCTGTGAAAAGAGAACTCAGGCTTGCATATTATCTCAGCTTCCACAAACATCTGGCACCAAACACAAGACGGCGTCCGTCCGTACCTGAGAAACTGCCAGTACCCCCCATGGATGTAGATGACGAGGTTGAGATCTGAAGGAAGAGAGACCCGGCTGGTGAACGCTTTCTGCTCACACCTGCAGCACACCTGAGGAACCACCTCCTACCCAGAGAGTTGGTCTTGGGTATGTAAACGTCCAGCTTCTCCCCGTCGCCCTCCCCGTACGGGATGTTGAGTAAAGTCTGAGCCAGGCTGCGCGCTCGCTCCGTGCCTGCAGAAACCAGCATCATCAAACAGGGAGGTGGTCCACATGCCAACTAAACAAACACAGAAAACAGATCTGATCCACCGAACACCAGGAACCGGCACCAGCATGATGGAGATCACAGATATTACCACATGGAGATCCAGTTGCCTCAAGTCAGAGAAAATCCAGGATTAAAACCGTGACAGATGATTGATCCACCTTCATGGTGCCCATGAGCAAGGCCCTTAATCCAAACTTCTCCATTAAGCTGATCAGAGGCCACAGCTGTACTGTCTGCAACCCCCCTCCCCCCGTTCGTTCCTACACCTGTTTTTTACCTGCTGACACGAAAATCTTCTAAATCAATCTCAAAATAATCGTGGATCTACAATGACAGGGGAAAAAAGCCCCTTTAAGGCACGTGACCACATTTAAGATCCAACTGGTTTGACTTAAGCTGGACCAATGCGGCACGAGCTCACAGCCGTGTGGGTGATTAGCAGGGGCTGCTCCTTCTCGTGTCATTCGGAACCAATGTTGAGATTCTGGACCCCAACTTGATGAAGGGACTACCCCGGCAGATGTCGGCCGCACCGCGCACGCGCCAACTCACCGGCTTTCAGAGCCTTCACGTGCGCCTGGATCACCGCGTCCGCGTCCATCCTGTGGGACCACCTGCTGGGGGAGTACTGCCGCTCGAGCTCCTGTTGGACACATACGTGCACGCGCACGCCGATCAGCTGTTCGGCCTCGAACGCAGAGCGGCAGGGTGAAGAACACGCGGGAAACAACGCCCTCTACCGGCGCAGCACTACAGTTACCTAGATGAATGTTGTACTTACTACTTTCAATGATGTTAAACAAAATATGTGTAAAACTAAACGTGTCTGCACGTTTTAACAAAACTGCTTTGTAAAATCAGCAAACATTTATGGATTCATTCATTTGTTTGGTTATGACCAACAGTAACATTACCTGACATACTAATGTTCTTAATAAAAACACTGATCATTTTGGCTATAGTACAATTTTTTAAGTTTTAGTCAAACTGTGATGTTTTGAATTCCTAACTTCCTGAGGTACAGCATTTGGTACTCCACCAACCTGCTGCTCCTGACTCTGAGGGTTAAAATCAGTTTAATTATGTCTGAATTGATGGGATTTATTTCCACATTGTTTCTCTGTTGAGATCCAAGTAAATATCATTTTGATATTAGGTTTTAAAGAAATTAGTATTGGTTTATTTTCTAACAAAACTTTAAATATTCACACAATAAAAGCATACATTAAGGAATAAACGTTGTAAGTTCTACCACATACTTTTTATCTTGGTGTTATCATAAGAATTAAGCATGATTACATAGACACAGATGATCAATATAGTGTTATGGTGTAAAAGTATTTGAATGTACTGATTCTATTTAAATTGTTATATATTTTTATGTTTAAAAAAATCTAATTTAAAAAAGAAAAAATAATGTAATTAAGGGATTTTTCAGAGACTCAGACTAAAGTATAGTTTGTCAGTCTAAAAACAGGTAGCCAACATGGTCACGTGACGAGGTGAGTTTGATCAACTGGTTTAACTGAATGTTGGGGAACAAAGGGGGACGTTAAACATTTTAAAACACATTTAAAAAACATTTAAAAAAAACAGATCGAAAACTGGCAATTATGAAAATTCATAAAAACGAAAGTCTCTTTTAAAAAAAATATTTATGCAGATCAGTTCCGCTTCTACCTGCAACTCGAAAAAAAAACTTACATCATTCGTCATTTTAGTCCAGTCCATCCTTTTATTATAATTCACGTTAAAATCCGGCAGCAGCAGTTGAAGCCCCGAGCGGCTGAACTTTACCCACTTTTCCTCAGTGTAAACAAAACGCTCTCTTCTTTCTGATCGTTTGAACGCCCGCGTGCACTGAAACCAGCAACGCAGTGGATCTTATATAAAAGTTTATGGAAGTTATATAAAAGTTTATAAACAAATAAAATGCCCTTCAAAAAGTGCATCTGAAAACAGTCGTTTAGTAGATGTTCTGCTTTGACCTTATGTTTGCACAAGTAGCTCTGTTATGCCAATAAAGGTTTACTAAAGAAAAAAAAGGCGACTGCGTCGACGCATGCGCCTTGTAAGTTTTGGTCAAAGGCTGGGCCAGCCCTCCTCGTTACGGCAAACGACAGCGGTTGATTGGCTACAAGCGTCACGTGACTCACGTTCATTGGTGGAAATCTTGATAGAAGTGCGCGAACCTTGGCGGCCGCGGAATTTTCAAAGCTCCTTGTTCTACTGGATTACGTACATAGAACAAATCTGGAGCAATAATATTTATCTACATTTTAAAAGGCTTTAATTATTTGTTCGTGTATACGGTTTTTTAGGTCTGAAATGGATGTTATAGATTCGTCAGTGCTGTCTAACTCCCCCCTGAAATGCCGTGGACAAATTCAAGTGAGTATATAATGTCTATATGTTCTGCCGCTTTTATTAAAAACAGACTATAAACTCAATTTCAGGAAATGTTTAACGCATGTTGTAACTTTGAACATTAACTACAAGAAAATGAGTTAGATTTTGTCTCTGACCTGTGCTGCCGTTTGCAGGTTATCTTTGGACCCATGTTTTCAGGAAAAAGGTCAGTTTTTCTTTCCTCAAATCAATAAAACATGTTTTCGTGTAAGAAGGGGATCCGTACCGATACATTTTATGGTTTGATAAATGCTTCCTTCGTTGACTCTTTCCGCCCAGACGTCACCGTCCCGCCATTTCTGTTGTTAATCCAGCTGCCGTACATCTGCGCTCCTGCTGTAAACCCAGAATTAAAAGCTACGGTTTTCACAACACTTTAGACATATTTATGCGTTTTCTTCTTTGTACTTGTAATGAAAAACGTCCCTACTGTGAAATTCAGAGTCCCCGTTTATTAAACAAAAAACAAAAACAGTAATACAACCCAAACGTCTAAATTTTGGATTTTTCCTCATGTTGATCAATTAATCTGATATATTTGGCCCTTTTTAACCCTCCTGTTATGTTGCGGGTCAAATTGACCCGTTTTAAAGTTTGAACATCTAGGAAAAATAGTTAAACGTATTTTTTCAGCATGAAACTTCCTCTGCTTGCCTTAATTAGTGTAATCAACATATATTATGAATTTGGTTCATCTCACATATTTGCAACCCCCCCTCCCTTTATGTTTATATCGCATAGATACTGTTGGGGTCAATTTGACCCGGCGGTCAATCTGGATGTGCAAGGATGTCTTATTATAAGTAGTATTGCTTTCTTTGCAGCTGTGAGTCATATTTCGCCCCAATCACACACACACACACACACACACACACACACACACACACACACACACACACACACACACACACACACACACACACAGGTACCTAGGTGTTATGACTTTTAATAGGAACCATTTATGTTCTCATGGGAAAACTCAACCCACATTGCGTGGACACTCAACAGGGGAGGGGCAAAACATATAAAAGATTCTCTGCATGGGAGTCCTTCCAACATTACACAGGCAGACCTTTACAAAATGAACAACCAAAGCAGAAAGATGACAGTCCAGGAGGCTCTAGAAGTCATCACTGATCATGATCAGAAGAAGACTATCTTGAGCTAAATTCTAATGATTCCGATTTTGAACCAGATGAAGGAATTGCTATTCCTGTCCCTGTAAGACATTCATATCAAAGAATGGTGAAATGCATTGGTCTTCATCCCCAAATATGCGTCAGACAAACCTGTCTGCAGAAAACATGGGCCCACTAGGATGGCAGTGACTCATGTGACCATGTCAATTCAATTTAATTTGTATAGCCCAAATTCACAACAACAGTCGTCTCAATGGGCTTCGAATAGGTTATTGAAAAAGTAAAACAAAAAATCACGGTAAGGAAAAATTCCTTAAAAAAAATTTCGGAAAAAATGAAGAAACCTCAGGGGTGCCCACATGAAGGAGGGATCCTCCCCCAGGACGAACAGGCCAGTTACCAGAACTCATAGAGAAGAATTACTTATCTAACTCTACAACTACATATTTAAAATCCAGCAGACGAGCTTCATCCAGATGGAGTTGGGTGGACGGTCGGGGGCGCGAGTCGAGCCACAGACAGGATCCAGGTCAAGGCATGCATGACCGGTGCGAAATGTGCAAAAATAATTTGCACAAAGCACAATGTGATGACTGGTCACTCTTGTGCCGTGTTAGATGTACAGACACACAGACCAATTCATGTTGCAATTGCTTGTCTGCTGTATTGTGATTTTGTTTTTTTCCGGTTCACAGTGCGTGTATGTAAAACAAAGTTTCAAGTTTATGTTTCAATGTTATGTAAAAGTATTGTATTTTATATGGGGGTCTTTCAAAAGTAATACAGTAGTGAAAAATTTGAAAAAAGTTTGAACATGTATATTTTTAAGAAAAACAAGTGAATTATCTAATAATTCAAACACTAGCTGTTAGAGGTAAGGAACACCATTTCACTAAGTTTTGATACAATAATTAGTAATGAAGTTATTAATTAAATATTCACACTGCTTGTTAGGATTTTTTGGGTTTCAGACATCTTTTAATTAATAAAACCTTCACCGGGTCCAATTGACCCAGGAACATCATCTCTGTTCCTCACAAATGAACATAACAGGGGGGTTAAACCTTAGAATATGTTTGGAATCAAAGATGCTCACTCTGTGAAAACCATGTTTTGTTCATGGCATGGAGGAACAGCAGAAGCATTAGGAGTGTTCAACAGCACTTTAAGCTCTGCAGGAGAACTCTGACCAAAACAGAAACATAAGACCATAAGCTTAAAAAAATAAAATTAGCATCTTAAGTCTGTGCATGCCCTTAAATTTAGAAGAGATCTGCACATTGAAACATGTAAACCGTCTTTGATTTTCAGATTTCTACAGCTCATGTGACCGGATCAGATCTGATGATTGATGTGCATTTCATGCTGGTTGTCGATCTAATGCTCCTTTGATCCATGAACTGAAATAAATGTCTGTTGTTTCCTCTGCAGCACTGAGCTGCTGAGACGCGTCCGCCGCTTCCAGGTGGCTCAGTACAAATGCCTGGTGATCAAATACGCCGGAGACACGCGTTATTCCGACACAGGCGTGGCCACGCATGACAAGTAAGACTGTCAGCTATGATCATATAAAGGGACTCGGCAAAGCGTTTACCCAGGGTGGGGGCCTCCCAAAAGCAAAGTGCATGAAGTTCAGAGTTTTAGAACTATTTTCATCTCGCCTGTTCAGAAACACCATGGAGGCCATTCCCGCCAACTCTCTGAGCGACGTGCGAGCTGCGGCGTTGAAGGCCTGCGTCATTGGAATCGATGAGGGACAGTTTGTACGTTTCCTGTTTACCTGCTCTGCGTGGATGGGGGCGTCTGTCCCTCTGGGACCTGTCCTCACCTCTTTCTGACTCCATGTTGCAGTTTCCAGACACTGTGGAGTTTAGTGAGGAGATGGCAAATCTCGGGAAAACGGTCATTGTAGCTGCTTTGGATGCAACCTTCCAGAGGAAGGTGAGACCCTCCTGCTGCTGGCATCGCCACGCCCCGTCTGACGTGAAGAACACTTCACCCGCACTGAGCATGTGCACCACTTCATGTCTGGTGTGTTTTGCAGCCGTTTGGGAACATCCTGAGCCTGGTTCCTCTGGCAGAGAGCGTGGTGAAGCTGCACGCCGTCTGCATGCAGTGCTACAGAGAAGCTGCCTACACCAAGAGGATTGGAGTGGAGAAGGAGGTGAGCCTGAGCTTCAGTTCTCCTGGGGATCCCTGCGAAAGTCAGGAACTCTAGTGAATAAACTAATCCTTTTGTTTGGAAAACAAATGAAGGGCGTCAAAGCAGTGGTCCCCAACCTTTTTAATGCAACAGACCGGTATGATGGTCATTGTTTGCGGATGATTATTGTTGGAACGCTATGATGTAGAAGGAACAGAGACGTGATCAGAGCTTTAATTTGACACGCATAACAGTGTGCATCGCACAGGTGTCATCGGCCTCTCCCCTTCCCACACTCATGGTGCAGAAAAGAAGTACTGTCTATTAAATGTAGCTTTCTTTATTTTGGAAGTTGAAGGCTCCTCTTCTGTCTCCTGGCTGGGCGTTTTACCCTTGACAAAGAAACTTTCCAAAGATGTTTGTTTTCTATTTATTTTGCTAGCTCCTGGGTTTTATTTTAGTGGTAACCTATCACGTGACCGAGAAGAGCGCAATGACCTTTGTCAAGAATGACAGATGGATGTAACAGAGAATCAGGCAATCTTTCAAAAGAAAACATCTATCAGATTCCGAAATAAATAAAACAGAAGTAATGGAAGTTATTTATTCTTTCTGTGCGGCCCAGGGTTTGGGGACCGCTGCTTTAAAAAAGTCAATGCCTTAAATCCTCAGTGGAGCTTGTAAGCAAATATCGATGATTTCAACAATGTTCACGCAGAAATACTGAACCGTCTGGGACACGCTGCAGAAAAGCAGGACTATAAGAACAAGGGTCTTTTTGCCTCTGCAGCTGAGATGTGTGAAATGGTGTCTGCTGCAGGTGGAGGTGATCGGAGGAGCTGACAAATACCAGGCGGTGTGCAGGACGTGCTATGGAGGACAAGAGGACAAAGAGAACACGAGAAGAACTCCCATCAGAGCAGGAAAGGAAGTGGAGGCCAGTCTTCCTCGGAAGGTCTTGTCCCACCTCCACCTGTGACGACGACAGCAGCACCTCTGTTCTGGCTTGAAGTGGACAATCAGCCGATCATCTTCTGTGTATTTTTTATTCATTTACATGCAGCACTTATGGAGTGGTGTAATTTTAGCTTTTTTTAAGTGTTATTTTTATAAAGAATTTTGTCATCGTGACATGTCATGTATTTTAGGTCAAGAGTCAAGTTTTATTCTTCAAACTCTTTCAGAAGCAGAAGCTTTCATTTCTGCCTGTTGACGCGTAATCCAACCCCCCAGGACTAAAATAAGCTGTTGGATCCTGGCGAGTGCTGGAGCTGGGCAGCATGGCAGAAATGGAAACAGACTGACGGTGGTTTGACCGGAGCACCCGTGTGATTTTAACCCGCTTTAATAGAACAGACAGATCAGCCCATTTTCAGAGCATTTCTGCAGATTCATCCAGTTCCCAGATCACTTCTGAAGAACAGTCTTCAATGACGGACGGCCACACCCCAACATTCAGATCGGACTCAAAACTAACAATTTTTCACTTCATGACCACTTTCCGACGCCTGAACAGGTCACTCAACCTGACATTGAACTTCCCACGTGATCACAGCAGCTGGTCTGAGCCCTCCAGCTAGGCAGGACGGGGGTCTGATTCCCGCTGTACAGACATGCACGGTTTAAAAACCTGGGACGCTCACCTGACAGTTAACGAAGTACCTACATGTTAATCCTGTTAGACCAGACACTATGCCCCGCCCCCTTTTCCAGCTGCTTCAGATGTCAAGGTTAGCATCTCATAATGACACACTTCACTGATTGTTGGTCTCTGTCCCATGAGCCACAAGGAGCAGCCTGTTGAGGTCAAAGTGTTTTCTACACAGTTCAAAGGTTGCTCATTTACAGCCTGTCCCCCCCCCCCCACCCTAAAAAAAAACAAAAAACCCAGCAGTGTCCACCGGTGTGTTAAGGCGCAAGTGAAAGCACATCAGTATGATACAGCTGCCCCCCCTCACTGCGTCAGTATGTAGGCGGCTGGTAGCCAGCATCTCCCTGAGGTGGGAGGGTGGAGCTGAAGGAAGGGTGCTGAAGCGTGTCCGGCACGTTGCTGGGGTACGGCGTGTAGGTGGTGGGGGCGTAGGTGGGAGGGTAGGGGGTGTGCTGGTCTGGAGGCGGCTCCGTGTAGGTGGGGATGGTGAGACTGTCCACGCCGTGGCGAAAGCGTCCCAGTGTGAAGTAGGTGGTGATTCCCTGCAGAGCCATAAAACACAGAGGTTTGAACAGAATTCTCTTTAAAAAAAAACACAATGAGACACAACAACTGAAATGTGGCTCATTAAAACATCTACAGTGGGGTAAAAAAAAGGATTTATTCAGCCACCAAATGTGGAAGTTCTCCCACTTAAAGATGTGAGAGGCCTGTAATTTTCATCAGATAAACCTCAACTATGAGAGAAAAACAGAAATTTACATTGTCTGACTTTTAAAGAATTTATTTGTAAATTATGGTGGAAAATAACTATTTGGTCAACTAAAGTTCAACTCAGTACTTTGTTACATACTGTTTGTGGGGGGAAAAACAGCAGTCAAACGTTTTCTGTAAGTCTTCACAAGGTTTTAACAAACAGTTGCTGGTATTTTGGCCCATTCCTCCATGAAGATCTCCTCTAGAGCAGTGATGCTTTGGGGCTATTGCTGGGCAACACAGACTTTCAATTTCCTCCAGAGATTTTAAGACTGGCTAGTTCAATACAGGACCTTGAAATGCTTCTTATGAAGCCACTCCTTCGTTACCCAGGCAGTGTGTTTGGGATCATTGTCATGCTGAAAGACCCAACCATGTTTCATCTTCAATGCCCTTGTTGATGGAAGGAGGTTTTCTCTCAAAATCTGATCATACATGGCCCCATTCATTCTTTCCTTTACATGGATCAGTCGTCCTGGTCCCTTTGCTGAAAAACATCCCCAAAGCATGATGTTTCCACTGCCATGCTTTACAGTAGGTTCTTTGGATGCAACTCAACATTCTTTCTCCTCCAAATAGACAAGTAGAGTTCCGACAAAAAAGCTGTACTTTGGTTTCATTTGACCGTTGTCCCAATCCTTTTCTGGATCATCCAAATGTTCTCTAGCAAACCTTAGACGGGGCTGCACATGTACTGGCTTTAGCAGGGGGAAACGTCTGGCACTGCAGGATGGAGTAGTGTGTTACTGATGGTAGCCTTTGTTACTTTGGTCCAGCTCTCTGCAGGCCATTCACTGGCTTTTTCCAACAGCAATTTTATGTCTGCTCCCAATTCACAGCAATTTAAATAAAGAAATTCTCAGGAATGCAATTTAAATCTGAGCTTTCTTTATACATGTCCTCCATCATCATCAGAAAAATACCGCAAGAACAGGATAAAAACCCCAAAAACCCAATTTTTATTAGAGTGCGTCTTTTAAAAAGGTAAACAGTCAATCAAATGTTATCATAACTACTAAAATAATAATCCTGCTGAAACCTCTGCTCCTTAAAGGTTCTAACCATTTCTTCAGTTTACTGTTAAAATGCTCTGGTACACCAGCTCACCCATGTGGCAATGGAGAAGAAGGAGAAGGCAATGGCGGCGTGCGCCGCGTCCTTAGGGATGCCGCGCATGTCCTCAGTGCGGCTCCACTGACTGGTCAGCAGGCAGAAACACACGAACCACAAGAAGGTCCAGAGGCCTGCAAACACACATGACGACACACAACTGAGGTCAGCCGGTACAGAAAAGCCCAGCAGAACAATGGCTGCGTGTTGTTCTCTGGAACTGCGGCTTCATTGTAGCCCGAAGAATGAACAACTATGAAACCTGCTGTGCACAAGCAACGCCTGTTTACTGAAACACAGCCCTCTACTTCACGCTGCTGCAGCTTCTGAAAATGGTGGTAGAGCCTTTCTGCAATTGTTGGGATCTCCAACATTTACTTGAGCTTTTCCAGAAAAACGCATTACATTTGATGGACTGACACCCCCCACAGCCCAAAGGCAAATAAAGGAGAACTAAACTTCTTCTTTGACTGTCTAACTCATTCATGAGGTCTTCACTCCTGTGGCAGTCAAGTATGGTTTCTTTTTTCAGGTTCCTATTTTGTGCTAAAAAGGTCTTCTGGTCTTGCTGGTGAAGACAAAGACACAACCATCAAGTTTACCTTGACTGAGTGAACCAAAGTAAATTTTTATCAAAGAGGCCTACACAAAAATAATGTGAGAGTCCCTAAAGTCAGTCGCCTTCATTAGCTCCCATCTGAAGAGACCCTCAGTCCACTAAATCTGCGGCCCACTACACCTGCAGCCCATCTCACCTGCAGTCCACCACACCTGCAGCCAGCATCACCTGCCGCCCATTACATTTGCCGCCTACCACACCTGCAGTCCACCACACCTGCAGCTAGGGATGGGTATCTTTAAGGTTTTAACGGTACAACAACTCTTATTGAAACTGCTTATCGATTCAGTATTTTTAACGGTACTCTTACCGATACTTTTTGAGGACGAAAAAATAAATAAATAACAAATTAAGAACATAAAGGGTTGTGTTTCCTCATTATACAAAACATTTTACTTTATACATCATAATGTTACAATACAAACCTGGAATGCATGTGGATGTGCTAGACCAGGGGTCATCAACCTGAACCTCTCAAAGAGACATGTGGATCAGTTTCCCACTGAGATGAAAGCACAGGAAGCCGCAACTCTAGGTGCGTTAGAAAAAATGGTCATGCTGACATATCCCGATAGTTCATTTGGCAATACTTGTATTGATTTAATTAATTAATTAATTAATTAATTTAATTATTTAAATTAATTGTTTGTCTGTCAAACACCAGACTTAAGATGATGGAAACATATTCACTTTGATGCAGACTCCTTTCTATTTTTTTGTTCAGATAACGCTTGTGGGACACACAAAAGAAATGCCACTTCTCCGGTACCGATAGCAGAACCATTGAGGTCAGATCTTAATGATACTGCAGTTTTGAAGAATGTTGCTGCGGGGCTCGTTCAATACCGGGGCACGGTACCCATCCCTACCTGCAGGCCACTGCATCTACCGCACACTATATCTGCAGCCCACCACACCTGCAGCCCACCGCACCTACAGCCTACTACACCTGCAGCCTACTACACCTGCAGCCCACCGCACCTGCAGCCTACTACGTCTGCAGCCCAACACATCTGCAGCCTACTACATCGGCAGCCTACTACACCTGCAGCCTACTACATCTGCAGCCTACTACACCTGCAGCCCACTACACCTGCAGCCCACTACACCTGCAGCCTACTACACCTGCAGCCTACTACACCTGCAGCCCACCACATCTGTAGCCCACTACACCTGCAGCCTACTACACCTGCAGCCCACCGCACCTGCAGCCTACTACGTCTGCAGCCTACTACACCTGCAGCCCACCACACCTGCAGCCTACTACATCTGCAGCCCACCACATCTGCAGCCCACCACACCTGCAGCCCACCACACCTGCAGCCTACTACATCTGCAGCCCACCACATCTGTAGCCCACTACACCTGCAGCCCACTACATCTGCAGCCCACCGCAACTACAGCCTACTACATCTGCAGCCCACCACATCTGTAGCCCACTACACCTGCAGCCCACCGCACCTGCAGCCCACTGCACCTGTAGCCCACCGCACCTGCAGCCCACTGCACCTGTAGCCCACTACACCTGCAGCCCACTACACCTGCAGCCCACCGCATCTGCAGCCTACTACATCCGCCGCCTACTACATCTGCAGCCCACCACACCTGCAGCCTACTACATCTGCAGCCCACCGCACCTACAGCTTACTACATCTGCAGCCCACCACATCTGTAGCCCACTACACCTGCTGCCTACATCTGCAGCCCACTACACCTGCTGCCCACCACACCTGCAGCCTACTACATCTGCAGCCCACCGCACCTGCAGCCTACTACATATACAGCCTACTACATCTGCCGCCCACTACATCCGCAGCCCAGTACATCTGCAGCCCACCGCACCTGCAGCCTACTACATATACAGCCTACTACATCTGCAGCCCACTACACCTGCAGCCTACTACACCAGCAGCCTACTACACCAGCAGCCTACTACACCTGAAGCCCACCGCACCTGCAGCCTACTACACCTGCAGCCTACTACACCTGCAGCCCACCACACCTGCAGCCTACAACGTCTGCAGCCCACAACATCTGCAGCCCACTACACCTGCAGCCTACTACACCTGCAGCCCACCACACCTGCAGCCCACTACACCAGCAGCCTACTACACCTGCAGCCCACCGCACCTGCAGCCTACTACGTCTGCAGCCTACTACACCTGCAGCCCACCACACCTGCAGCCTACTACATCTGCAGCCCACCACACCTGCAGCCTACTACATCTGCAGCCCACCGCAACTACAGCCTACTACATCTGCAGCCCACCACATCTGTAGCCCACTACACCTGCAGCCCACTACATCTGTAGCCCACTACACCTGCAGCCCACTACACCTGCAGCCCACTACACCTGCAGCCCACCGCACCTGCAGCCTACTACATCCGCTGCCTACTACATCTGCCGCCCACTACATCCTCAGCCCAGTACATCTGCAGTCCACCACACCTGCAGCCTACTACATCTGCAGCCCATCGCACCTACAGCCTACTACATCTGCAGCCCACCACATCTGTAGCCCACTACACCTGCTGCCTACATCTGCAGCCCACTACACCTGCAGCCCACCGCACCTGCAGCCTACTACACCAGCAGCCTACTACACCTGCAGCCCACCACACCTGCAGCCTACTACACCTGCAGCCTACTACACCTGCAGCCCACTACGTCTGCAGCCCACCACATCTGCAGCCCACCGCAACTACAGCCTACTACACCTGCAGCCCACCACATCTGTAGCCCACTACACCTGCAGCCCACCGCACCTGCAGCCCACTACACCTGCAGCCCACTACATCTGCAGCCCACTACACCTGCAGCCCACTACACCTGCAGCCCACTGCACCTGCAGCCCACTACACCTGCAGCCCACCGCACCTGCAGCCGACTACACCTGCAGCCCAGTACATCTGCAGGCCACCACACCTGCAGCCCATTACATCCTCAGCCTACTACATCTGCAGCCCAGTACATCTGCAGCCCACCACATCTGCAGCCCACTACATCTTCAGCCTACTACATCTGCAGCCCATTACATCCTCAGCCTACTACATCTGCAGCCCAGTACATCTGCAGCCCACCACATCTGCAGCCCACTACATCCTCAGCCTACTACATCTGCAGCCCAGTACATCCTCAGCGTACTACATCTGCAGCCCAGTACATCTGCAGACCACTACACTCCAATCATCTTCCATCATCCCTTTGTTTACCGTCTCTCCTGCCAGCTTACAGCACCTCACAGCTCCATCCTAAAATGACTGATGCAACAAAAATGGTGACTAATATTGCAGCTATCCAGTCGTACAGTTTTGAGCCAGATGCCAGCTCAGATGAGGAAAAAGGATTTATAGCTCTGCAATTGGATGCATCAGAATGGAGCGGAGAACACAGCTTGTGGCCTGCCAATTGTAGTTTGTACATTGAGGCCGTAAAGAGGCTGAACCTGATGAGGATGCTGGTGTAGCTGAAGAAAGCTCCAGTCACCCCCTTCACCCGGTGTTCCCTGCTCATAGAACTCTAAGCAACCCCCTTTGGTCACTGCTGAGCTCCACAGAGAGATAAAGGAGGTCGTTCGTACCCAGTGCAATAACACTGTATAACACTAATGGGGAAGGGGGGACCTTGTACCCTAAATGTTCAGTAGCTTTGTTTTTGTTTTAATGTCTGTTTAAATGTGTGTGAATGATCTGGAGCTACAGACTGCCATGCATTTTCCCCATGGATCAATTGCATAGCATAGCGTATCTATCCATCCATCCATCCGTCCGTCCAGACAAGCGTTTTCCCACGACACTTTTTTCGTCACTTTTTGCTCCTGATTCACAATAATTTGAATAAAGAAATGCTTAGAAACGCAATTTTAGTCCTAATTTTCTTTACATATGTCCTCCATCATGAGAAAAATGCCACAATATGTGGTTCTTTAATAATGTATTTAAAATAGGTTTGATAAAAATGTTTATTTGAAAACAAGTGGATAACACTGCTTGCTTCAGTATCCAACCTACGATCAGAACTTTGCATTTATTCATCATTTAGTTTATTCAGTAGTTAGAACCCAGACATGTTTGCTGTTGTAACAGAGAACAGCAGAAACAGTCGAGTGTCAGTGATACATTTTACTGTTATTCAACTAAAATAAATCAAATCACAGCTCCAATGTTCTTAAGTTTTTAGTCTGTTCATGCTTTACTAAAATTAAACATTGCAATGAAAAAATAGATGTTTGATGCATTTATGAATAAGAATCCTCTTTGGTGTTTTGAAAATAAAAGTGAAGATTTTCCCACTGAACTGGAATCTACATGTTTGATTCTACATCATTCCTAGAGAGCAGTGGAGGAGAAAAACTCCTTTATGAAAACCAGCTGATTTAGCTATAGTCATTTATTATTGCACATCTTATTTGTCTTGATATAGGTTTTCATATTAATGGAAGAAGAGATGTGTGTGTGTTGGGGGGGGGGCATCTGACATGAACAGCATAACCACAAAAGACCCACAATTTATCCAAATGTTTGAAAAGGCCTCCCCTGATGCTCACCTGAGAAGCCCAGGTCGGCTGCAACTGCGAGTTTTCTCTCCTGGGCGCTGCTCGAAAACAGAAGGTAAACGTCCAGCAGCAGGAAGCCCACGCACGCCAGAAAGGCAATCACCCCGATCCCGACGGCGTAGTGGCACGCAGAGTCATTCTTGTTGAAGATGCACTTCACCTGGGGGCTGGTGGGGGCGTTGATGTACCCCTCTGATTCGATGCAGGAGAACACCACAATAGCAAACACCTGGAAGGACCGACAGAAAACTTATTATGAATCCAGAACAGGGGGGGGGGGGGGGGGATTATTTTAAGTCGCGGGCTACATTGGGTTCTAAAATTGGATAGAAGGGCCGGACCATGAGCAAATGCGTGGAGTGAGAATGATATAACATGGAATGTAGATAAAAACATTTGGGTTGAAAATTATATTCTAAAACAGAATATTCTAGAGTTTTTAGTTTAAACTTTTGTTCCCATTTTAGATCATTTTTTTTTTATTTGAAGCCCTTTGGTAACTTCAAGGAGTTATAAAGTGCTAAATGAATAAAGTTTCATTCATTCACGATTCTTTTATTAAAATAAATAACATTATTTATGAAATAAGACAATGACCAAATAACTCTCCCTATGATTTTCAAAGACAAAAATTCAGTAAAAATATACTGATACATTTAAAAACAAACAAACAAAAATTAAATAGTGGTTCCTCTCCTGTCATAATCCTAATAAAGACTTTGTGGGCTGCTGTTCCTCACGCGTCTCACAGTTTGTGCAGCTGCGCTATGTCCCGCGTGTCTGTTTCTCATCAAGTAATGATGAACAGAAAGAGCAAATGTCTATGTTTTCTGCTGCAGCGATGCGTTTTTCTGCTTTACCTTTTCACCAGTACAGAGTTCCCTCGTTTATTGCAGGAGTTACGTTAAAAAAATAACTGTGATCGGTGAAATCCATTGAGTTTGATTACAGACGTTATGGCAGTAAAACTCCTCACTGCCCACTTTTGTCTTGTTTAAATTCTCAAACCTTCATAGAAATTAGGTTCAGGATCTTAGAAAAGAAAACAAAGATCTGGTCGGTCACAGATTTCTGTAGATTTGAAGAGCTCCGCGTTTCTGTACAGGAGACACTGCACAGTGGAGATTGATTGACAATGTCTTCAGCCAATTAGGACACAGAAAAGGGTGCGCTGTTTTAAAAAAAGCAGCATAATCGCTCTAAAAGAATGAGCTAAACCAGGAAAGATGAACTGCGACGTAGAAAGGAAAGACTGTCTTCTGTTCTGTTTGACAGAGATTTTTAGGGGTTTCAGGTTGGAGCTCAGACTGCAGAAGGGGGGATAAAATGTCATGTCTTGATCGTGTGGCCAGATTTAAAAAACAAAACAAAACAAAACATGGGTCTCTGATATTGTTCAGTGGGCCGGACCAAACATGGAGGCGGGCCGGATCCACCACGCGGGCCGTAGTTTGCCCACCCCTGATCCGGAACCTCTTCTGGTTTACACATTCACCGCAAACTCACATCAGAAATAGACCAAGCCGTTCAAGGCGGAGGTTCAGCCCATTCTCAGGTGTTTTTTTTTTAAAGCTGAGGGAGAAAATGCTCTGCATTGGTGATGAAGAATTCACCACAGTGTCATCGACCAGGGATGCGTTTCAGAGCCACCCAGAGTTCAGAAATCTACAGGAAGAGCAACATGTAGCTACTACATTGAAGCTTTTCTAAAAGCTGAGCAAGCTGTAGCAAACTGCAGTTCACCAAGTGACCTCTGGGGGCATTTCCTCCACAAATGTGTTGGACTTCTTTGGAAAAAAATCCCCAAAAACTTAGCAGTTTCGTCCAACCGATTTTTGTTTTTTCTCACCCCTTTCATGACTACACGAGTTTTCAATCAACCTCCAAAACTACAGTCAAATGGGAGGTGAGCAGTAGATTCAGCCGAACCATTTGGTGGTTTAACCCCCCAATCCAACCCCTAAATGCCGAGTGTAAGGCATTGGGTCCCATTTTTAGCCTTTGGTTAGGACTCAGCTGGGGATCTAAACTCACAACTTCCAGTCTCAGGGTTGGCAATTAATTAAACTTTGTGTTAATAACATAAAACCAAAATACAAACACTGAGCTCTACAAAGAGGAAATTCAACACACTCATTTAGCTCCAGGGGACTATGGAGACGCTATGGTGACGCTATGGTGAAGCTATGGTGACGCTATGGTGAAGCTATGTTGATGCTATGGTGACGCTATGGTGACGCTATGGTGAAGCTATGGTGACGCTATGGTGAAGCTATGGTGAAGCTATGGTGATGCTATGGAGACGCTATGGTGACGCTATGGAGACGCTATGGTGAAGTTATGGTGAAGCTATGGTGACGCTATGGAGACGCTATGGAGACGCTACAGTGAAACTATGGTGAACCTATGGTGACGCTATGGTGAAGCTATGGTGACGCTATGGAGAAGCTAAGGTGAAGTTATGGTAAAGCTATGGTGATGCTATGGTGACGCTATGGAGACGCTATGGTGACGCTATGGTGACGCTATGGTGACGCTATGGAGACGCTATGGTGAAGCTATGGTGAAGTTATGGTAAAGCTATGGTGATGCTATGGAGACACTATGGAGACGCCATGGTGAAGTCATGGTAAAGCTATGGTGATGCTAAGGTGACGCTATGGAGACGCTATGGAGACACTATGGTGAAGTTATGGTAAAGATATGGTGATGCTATGGTGACACTATGGTGACGCTATGGTGACGCTATGGAGACGCTATGGTGAAGCTATGGTGACGCTATGGTGACGCTATGGTGACGCTATGGAGACACTATGGAGACACTATGGAGACACTATGGAGACGCTATGGAGACACTATGGAGACGCTATGGTGACGCTATGGTGACGCTATGGTGACGCTATGGAGACGCTATGGTGACGCTATGGAGACACTATGGAGACGCTATGGTGACGCTATGGTGACACTACGGTGACAAGCGCTAAGCAGGGAAACGGGCACGACGGAAGTGAAATCCTAATTGGTGTGAATACAGTGCAACAGAGAAGAGCAAAGGGACTGAACGAGGGTTTTATTGTTTTCCAAATATTGAACTCTATTCACACAACCCTTCCAATGAACAAACACACCTGTGTTTATAGCCTCACCTCAGTTGATTCAAACCACCACACAACACATGGGGTGTTGGAGGATTTTCACATTAACCAAGCAACAAGAAGAGAGAAAAACACCCATTTCAATCAAAATGGTTCCGGCTGATTAGGGCTGCACGATATGAGGAAAACTTGTTATATGCGATATTAAAGATCAGTAGTGCGATAATGATCAAACTTGTGGTATGTGAACAAAAGGCAAAACAACCAAAAACATCATTCCCCTTTCACTGCAACAGTTTAAAAATTATACTCTAAATGACCCTCTTCGACATAGGAGACGAACATCTAAGATAAAATGACTCCATCCGATTGGTCAACAACGGGAAGCGTCCGTCCATCTGATTGCTCAACAACTTGAAGGGGTCCATCTGATTGGTCACATGCATAAATGGATTTATTTGATTCGTTAAGTACTTCAAGCTGCCATAAGATTCTTTTAGCCCATTTAAGGTAACCATTTATTTTCGCCGTCTTTTGCGATATGCATATTGCACTGCAACATAACGATAAATTTGCAATATATTGTGCAGGCCTAAAGCTGATAATTCAAAATGTCTGCCATGCTGCATAACAAACACTTTTCTTATCTTCCGGAGCAGGAAGTAGGTAAGCAGAAAATTAATAAGTACTCAAAAAACAGCCACACTTAAGTGGACACAAAAGGAACAAATGCCACTTTGTTACACACAGCATAAAAATGACCAACAAATTAGTCAACAAAAGCGGTTGAATTCACTCTGGTCGAGCTACGGCGACAGGACTGAAGCTTTTTGACTCTTGAAACTGCAAGGAGACACGCATCCCAACCACCAAAACCAAAAGAAGGAAGTGAATGTCCTTTGGAATGCAGTCTGACCGCAAATGAGTTTAAATAAGTTCAGTACAGCAAAAACCAGAAATAAACCAGTCATTAATGTCTCAGTCTTTCCATTTTTGTAGACAAAGCAGTTGTAAGGCAGAGAACATTGAACACATAAGATGTTTCTTACTACAGTGAATTATAGTATTATCCAATGACTGACACCCCCGTACTGCTTCTGCTTTTATTTATTTATTTTTTACTCAGAGAATGACCCTCAACACTAAACTGTTTAGTAAAGACCATGCTACCAAGCCTGGTATCTGCACAGGATCAGCAGAAAATGTCTGCTTTCTACTAATTATCAAACACTTTGCAGCAAAAGGAAAACTCCTCTGATATTAACAGAGAGAAACAGTTTGGTAGATTTATCTTGGTTTGTATTTCTACAGCTGCATGACAAACAACAGTTGCAATGTTTAAAATCTGAAAAAAATGTCAACTCTAAAATAAAGATCTTTATGTTTGGAATCTCAGGTCAACCATGTTATCACTTTTTGAAACAAGGAGCTGCTGTTTGCAGAATTTGACCTAATCTGAAGGCTGCTGCGAGGCATTGACAAGAACCGTGGACAAGCGATTCAGGAAAACAGTCCACTGTTGTGCTGAAGGTGCTGCCTCAGACCATTCAAATCACCAGACAAGCACGCTGAGCCGCCCGCCACAGGGAATTTGAGACGGGCTGAGCACAGCTGCAGCATTTGTGGGTCTGAAGGCCAACAGAGGTGGGCAGGTGGGCAGAGGTGTCCCCTTACCTGCCTGCTCTGTTTACCAGTGACACATACAGCAATCTCTGTTTCCTAAACACACCAGCAGAAATGCAACTTCCAAGTGTCCTTGCATGTTCACTTTCGAAAAACTTAAATCTTCCTTTACTTCACACTAAACTAACAGAGTTAGCCTCATTTCCGAATCTTCCAGAGTTAGCTTAGTGAGCTTCATCTAAACATCCAGATCAGACCTGGGTATTACGGCCTGGGGGTCGGCCACGGCCCTTTCCTTGACTCTGGACTTGGATCGCTTACCAAACAAAAAGTGGACTATTTGGTACGTGCCGCACCACCGCTGCAGTCAAGATTCGGCGATTATATATATGCTGATCTTTCCGATGAGCTGAATAAAGCACAAGTTCAGAGAGAAAGTTCACCTCTAACCACTTGTTTTTGTCCAAATGATGAAGCAAAGTTGTTTTATAGAAGCTGGCGCAGTGATACGAAACATTTAAGCTA
Organism: Oryzias sinensis; assembly: GCA_037389245.1. Taxonomy (NCBI): domain Eukaryota; kingdom Metazoa; phylum Chordata; class Actinopteri; order Beloniformes; family Adrianichthyidae; genus Oryzias; species Oryzias sinensis. The sequence goes on from CM074490.1 coordinate 10,893,877, forward strand.
GCTGACCGGTACTTCTTTTATCACAGTGCGGTTATCCTGTGGTATATCACTTTTTAATGCACACCCAGCAGCCAATCATAATTGAGTATTCACCCGGACCATGGTATAAGAGTTATGTATGTCACGCATGCATCTCAAAAGATCTCAATTTCATATTTGGAAAATGCGCTAAATGTACGTAGTGGCTTTGTGACACATTCTCAAAAGGCCTGACGACGGAAAGCGATCCGTTCACTGAGGTGCATGGACCACAGGGACAGAAACGAGACAGGTGGGCATCACAAAACGGATGGTTTAGGCCGGCAAAAGTGCTGAAAAGAGTTTGGGACTTCAAAATGGAGATTCAAGAGTCTTGCACAATGAAAAGCAAAGACATCCCAGAGATCTTGGATGAGGACTGGATGGCAGGTTTCGCCTTTGCTGTTGATGTGACTGCACTGATGAATGAACTGAAAGGCCTTTTTTCATGAAATGTAGACCCTAGTGAAGGCGTTTCATGAAGAAGATGCAGTTTCTTTTAAGCCTACCACATTCTCACTGACATGCAAACTTTGATGGATTGTCCCACCATCAGCTGTACACCTCCACAGATACTCATCCATGTTAGGAGCACTCCCTGCTGAGTTTTCAGGAGTATTTGAAGATCAAACTGAATACTATCTCCTACTTTTACCTGCAATGTAGATAATGCATCTCCTGATGTCTAGCTGGAGCCCATGGGCATGCAGCCATGATGGCAGAATACTTGATATTTGTACTCTTCCCGTACGGAGGAGAGCTTCCCAAACATCTTCATGTTTGTGAACAAACTCTTTCAGAGATGAGGTTCTATAGATCCATTTATCTCTGATGATCATTCATCAGCAGTACTTCATGTTTCCACCTCAGACTTTCACTCTGACTTTGTTGAAGCCCAAAAGGGGACTTTCAACCACATGTGAAACATGGGAGAATGTGACTGAAAATGATTGCTGTTATGATTCATGAAAAATCTTCTAATGTTCATGTTTTGTTTACCATTGTTAGAGGTTTTTGATTAAACAGTTCTTTGAAAAGCAAGGTCACCGTTTCATTCATTAATCTTTACACATACTCCCAACAGGATGTAAAGACAATACTATATACTAGCTTATAATTAAAAAACACCATTAATATTCCAGAGCATCGAAGCGAGTCTCTCAGCCTGGCCCCGGCTCCACAATCATTTCTGGTTCTCATTTGGCAAAAATAATTGCCCAGCCCTGATCTAGAGCGAGCTCCATCAGAGCATTGTCCAGAGCAGCTTCAAGTCAGAAAGCCTCCCAGGTTCAAGTCCCAAAGATGCTGTGAGGGTGAACAGGAGATGACAGTGACATCAGTATAGTACTGGCAGAACTCGTTCTAAGGAAAACTTCCTCTTAGAAGTCTCTCATGTGATGTCTACCACAAAGTTCAGACAACAAATCATCTGTTTGTAAACAACATTGGTGGGGGAGGGGGGCGGTAAACTTTTGTACATTAAAAAAGAACTACATTTTTTAATCTATGGGAGACTTGGTGTTCAGAAAAATCTATGAGATATTAGAAGGTGCCATAAACTAACCTGGAGCACCTGCAGAAGTTAGACACAAAGGTTCTTATCTCAGCAAAGATAAGCAGATTCTGACCTCTGACCCTGCGCACCCCATGCCAAAGTCCCGAGTTCTGCCTGGCAACACATCATAACTGGACGCTCACCAACTATGACCGTGACCTTTACGGGTCAGACTTTAAAAAAATCCGATCTGAGGCTGCGTTCCTAAACCAAACCCGCACTTAGTTGTTGCTCACGCCCTGTTCTCCGCGTGCGTGGACTCACCCAGCTGAGCACGCGCACCACTGTTAACGGCTGTCGGACGAACTTGTTGAAGTCAAAACCTTTTCCTGCGAGCGAGACGCCATACGCGCTCGCGCCCCCCGTCTCCTCCATGTCTTCTCCTTCGATCCTTCACGCGAGTTTAACTGCAGACTGCGAGCGCGCGGCTCTCTCACGAACGGCTACTGCGCACGCGGCAGCGGCCAGGGGGCGGAGCTGGGCTCCTCTGCGTAGGCAACAGGTGCTGTGACGAATGAGGCATCCAGGCCATGAAAAGCCACATCCGACCGAGCATATTTGAGCAGAGAAAAATGCCAAATTATCAATAGAATCCAAAAAATTATACTATAAAAACCAGTTTAAAGGTTTCGAAACATCAAAGAGAAGCGATTTTTGCGAACTCCTGAACGGGATTTCAAAAAAGGTAAAAAGTGTGGGCAAATTGATGAACAACAAGCAACATAAGCAATAATGTACCATTCCCAGTTTAACTCGTTCCTTTACACATTGTACAGGTTCTGACCCAGCTGTCCTGTGCTGTGGTAAAGTTCATTGTAAAAAAAAAAATTAAAAAAAGGGAAGAAGGAAAAAAAAACGCCACAAACTGCAAGTGAGTACTTGTCTTTTATTTTTAAACATAATTTTGATTATTTTGCAATCATTTTTTTTTATTTCCACACATCTTACGTAGTATATCCTCAAGTTTTACAGGTTTAATTCATGATTTTTAACATTTAAAAAGCGCTAGCTTAGTAAGTCTGTGCTTTGAAAGCAGCTCTAATGAAAGTCTGTGGCTCTTTAGATCATTCAATGTTCTCCGTCCACAACACTGAACATTTTCTGTGGTTAAAAAAGCATAATGAGCATTTTCAGCTGCATGCCCTCTACTTTCACCCATGATGCTTTGCTGCAGCTTCGATCTTTCTATTGTAAAGGTGAATTAGGTATATTCGTTTTGAACTAGTGTTGTTCTACTAACAAACAGGTCTGCAAAATGTGATGTTTCATTAAAAAAAAAGCATTAAAAAAGAAATCGATAATAATATAGGTTGACTTTTTTCATCTACTGCACTAAAAATTACACAAACTGGAATATTTCTGAATAGAACATTTACATTCACAAATCCAGTCTGGATCCCAACGTGTCACCATGTTGGAGGTATACACATGTAAGCACTCCTTGTTATGAGTTTAGCTATACACAGATTACACAACTAAAATGAGAAGCCAGTGGCAAATGGTGACAAAAACTGAACAACATGACAGTAGAGTTCGAAGTGAACCTGAAGAAAATGAGTGTTGTTGGTGAAATTAAAGTACCGTATTTAGAGATATCAAACACTAACATTTTATAATGACCTAAAGCAGTTGCAATTGGATTTTTAATTAACTTTTTTTGAGCCTAAAAGATCTATTGATTTTTACAAATGTATTTATGTGGCTTTCCAGTCAAATAATAATGATATAGCTCATTATCTTCAATAATCAATATCACTGTATAACAACTATGGTAGTAACAAATGTAGATGGGGTTGTTGTTCAGGGAGTAAGCCTGGCCCCATTTCCCATCATCCCTTTGTTTACACTCTGTTCCGCTAGCTTACAGCCTCTCACAACCCAAAACTAACATTACCAGTGCAACAAAAATGTCAAGCAATATTAGAGCAATCCTGCCGTGCAGTTTTGAGCTAGATGCCAGCTCAGACGAGGAAAACAGAGACCTTCATGGATCTAGTCGTTTGAGTGGATGCAGCAGAAAACAGTTTTCTGGTAAAAATATACAATGAGTTCAATAACTTGCTAAATCACCCTGTGATTTAGCAAGTTCTCCCCCTTAGAAAACATGGAGGGGTCAAAAATGTTCATCATAGGTGAGAGACAGAATCTGAAGAAACATTCAGAAATCATGTTGTACGATTTTTTTAAAACAATTTATTTGTATATTACTGTGACAAATAAGTATTTGATCACTTGAGTTAAACAACTTTAATATTTGGTACAGAAGCTTTTGTTAACAATTACAGAGGTCAAACGGTTCCTGTAGTTCTTCACTAGGTTTCTACACACTGCAGCAGGGATTTTGGCCCACTCCTCCATACAGATCTTCTCTAGATCTGTCAGGGTTCGGCGTGTCACTGAGCAACACAGAGTTTCAGCTCCCTCCAAAGATACTCTATTGGATTTAGGTCTGGAGACTGGCTAGGCCACTCCAGAACCTTGATATGCTTCTTACGGAGCCACTCCTTGGTTTTCTTGGCTGTGCTTCGGGTCATTGTCACGCTGAAAGACCCAGCCACAACCAATCTTCAACGCTCTGACTGAGGTAAGGAGGTTTTTGCCCAATATCTCACAATACAGAGCCCCGTTCATCCTCTACTTAATACAGTGCAGTCGTCCTGTCCCCTGTGCAGAAAAACACCCCCAGAGCATGATGTATCCCCCCATGCTTCACTGTAGGTATAGTGTTCTTGGGATGATGCTCCTTCTTTCTTCTCCAAACACGCCGAATGGAGTTAAGACCAAAAAGTTCTATTTTGGTCTCATCTGACCACAAGAGTTTCTACCATGACTCCTCTGGATCATCAAGATGGTCATTGGCAAACTTCAGACGGGGCTTGACATGGGCTGACTTCAGCAGGGGAACCTTCCGTGCGATACATGATTTTAAACCATGACGTTTTAATGTATTACTTATAATGGCCTTGGAAATGGTGGTCCCAGCTCTCTTCAGGTCATTGACCAGCTCCTCCCGTGTAGTCCTGGGCTGATTCTTCACCTTCCTTAGCATCATCCATACCCCATGAGATGAGATCTTGCGAGGGGCATTCAGTCATTAGCCACTTCCATTTTCTGACAATTGCTCCAACAGTTCTTTTCTCACCAAGCTGCCCTGTAGCCACTTCCAGCTTTGCGAAGGTCTACAATTTTGTCTCTTGTGACTTTTGACAGCTCTTTGATTTAGCCCATGTTGGTAGTTAGACTTCTGACTGATTGTGGGGTGCACAGGTGCCTTTATGCAAGCTAACGACCTCAAACAGGTGCCACTAATTTAGAATCATGAGCAGAGTGGAGTTGGACTATTTAAAAGCAGAGCAACAGGTCTTTGCTGGTCAGAAATCTGATAATCAAGTGATCAAATACTTATGTCACAGTTATATACAAATAAATTGTACAACGATTTCTGAATGTTTCTTCAGATTCGGTCTCTCACTGTGGAAAGGCACCTATGATGAAAATTTTAGACCCCTCCATGTTTTCTAAGTGGGAGAACTTGCTAAATCACAGGGTGATCAAATACTTATTGACCTAACTGTAGCTGGGGTTTTATGGTTTTGTTCATGGCTTCTGCTGTCTGTTATTCATTACAGTTCCAACAAAATAAATGAATTACAAAAGTTTCACTTGTTAGGCATTTCATTGTTTAAGAAATAAAAATAAAAAAGCATTATTTCTAAAACAGACGAGTGACAATAATGTAAAGACATCAGTCAATGAAGCTTTGCCTTAGTCTTTTCTTCTTTTACAAGATACTTTATTAAAAAAAATGTAACTTTTAGCAGGTGACTGAAGCCAGTTTTGCAGACTCACAACATGTGTGCCCAGCTTGGCACAACACTAATGTACAAGTAAATAAAAAAAAAAAAAGATATATGGTAAAAAAAAGAAAAAAGAGATCCGGCGTAGTGAATGTTCTTTCATGCACAGCTGAGCAAATATGTCCTCTTAAAGCTCGTCGAGCATCTTCTCATCAAACCGAGTCCACTCATCCACAGAATCTGCAGATGCCTGAGAGGGACATGAACAACTGAGTTTGAAAAATGTTCAGACCTCATTCATGATGCCACCATTCAATCATTTACTCTCACATGATCAAATTCTGCCTCTTCAGCAGTCACCACATCTTCACTGTATATTGAAGGTTCCTGCAAAGAAATATGATTAAAAATGAAAATATCAAAGTTTGTAACAATGAAACAAAGCACTGAACATGCCAACTGACCAGCTCATCCTCACAGACCGTAGCCCTTTGCTCCATCTCCAAGTCGAGTCTGAGGAGAAAACAAGTGTTGTTTCCTACCATTACAAGAGGTTGACAAAGTTGGTTAAACAGCAGATTTGGGACTGCAGATGTTACGGGGAGAATGGTAGGAGACATACCCAGGCGCAGAGAGGAGGCAGGAGGTTGCAGGGGAAACAAGGGCTTTAATAAACAAAGACTATAAACCAAACCCACTGCATACGGCAGGCTAGAATCTCGAGACTCGAAACACACTAAACCAGGGGACAACACAATATGGACCAGCACAGGAGGAAGGGAAAGACAGGACTTAAATACATATAAGGCAACAAGACACAGGTGGAAATACTCAGGACTGATGGGGAAAGGTAAACTCGAAACCAACAACAAAACAGGAAATACTACAAAATAAAAATAGGAAGTAACTCAAAACATCACAGAACAAAAAACTGCTTGAACACAAAAGCAGAAACACCTAAAACCATGACAGCAGATGAATTCTTCAAAATGTGCAAAAAATCCCTAATATGGTCCCCAAACTGTGAAGCATTTTTGTTCTGTTGGTATGTGTTCAACTGGACCCGAGCTGGTCCTTGCACTCATCCTGGAAGAAGATAGAGCCACAAGGGACAGCTTGTATCTTTTATGAACAAAAAAGTACTCATTAATCATTTCACGCGTTCATTTTTAATACAATAATTAGATTCCTCTCCCATGTGCATATATATTATGCTGGAAGGAGATCGATTTAACGGTCAACATTGAAAGCACATCTTGACCAAAAACTCCCTAATAGACTGAGAAAAGTTTGTAACCGATTAAACTTAAGTCATTTGTGTTCAGTGGATATAGCGGCCTGCAACGGACTGGCGACCCATCCAACTTAATAGTGTCTGGGATAAGCTCCAGCAACCCCGTGACCTCGAAGGGAATGAAATGAGTGTGTTCACAAAATGGATGGAAGTGGGACCCATTCAGAGGTTTAATTTGATCTGTTTCTGGTTTAGATAGGAATTCATGGGCTTGACTTCCCTGATATCAGGAGATATCAAGTGAGCGCCCATCTGAGATGCAAACCGGTGGTTGATTGGATTAGATGATGCTTGCTCAATCTAGCTGGATGTTGAGAAGTCCATCTCAGCCTATCCTCTAAGTAATCTTCTTTTGAACAAAACGCTGAAATGTATTAAAAAATTTTGCAGCAACTCAGTTACTGCAATGCAGTTAGAGCATGGAGACTTACACAACAAATGGAAGGTAGACAAAGGTGTACCTCGGCTCTCACTCCAATTACTGATAACCCTGACTTCCTTCCTGGCACTTTGGACGTGGCCTTCAAAAATTGGTCAGCTAAGGGAATCTGTTCTTTGGGGATCTATTTAATGGCCCCTCCCTTATGCCTTTCAACCAAATTATGGAAGAATACAGATACAGAAAGGATGTCTCTCCATTCTGCCTTAAGTGTAAGATGGAGATCAGCGATCTCACTCAATGTTTCTGTCCTCGTATTAAGAAACAGATTTGCTGGAGAGATGTCTTACTTGAAATGTGAAAAGCTCTGAAAGAGGACCTCAAGTTTGACCCAGTTTCTCTGGTTCTTGGCCTTCCCAGCTGTAGGATTACTAACATATATCATTAAAGAAGAGGAATTCAACCGTGTTCACAAATGTAAGGTTGAACATTGTAGGAAGCCTACTCAAAAACTGTCGATGTAGGGCTCTATGAAAAACAAAGATGGATGGAAAATCAGCTGTCTGTCTTCTAAAAAAAATTGCTAACCAAGCAATCACGATTGAAAAAAGGAAGTACTCACAGAGATGTTTCTACGTTCCTCTTCCTTCCTGGAAAAAGAGCAAAATTATTTTACCGAATGAACTGACGAGGAGCAAATGCAGATAAAAGCCGGCCATAAACTTACTGAAAGCCACGCCTGCCGCACAGCAGGCAGACACCAGGAGGACGATGACGGAAAAAGACCCGAACACAACAGCAGCCACTAAAACTGGAATATGGTTCAACACTGAAAGATTAAGAGGACATGAAAGTGTGTCTTTTACCTTTCACTGGGAGGTTTTGTTCTTGCAGTGTCAGCTGTACCTTTTCTATCCAAATAGCGCCTCCTGCTGTTAATGACAGTGCTGTTGTCAAAGCTGTCAGACACTTCACAGTGGTAGATCCCTGCGCTGACCTTCCCCACAGAAACCACCAGGATGGACTGTCCTGGCAGTTGGTTGAACACATAGTAGAAGCTTCCTCGGTCATGAAGGGGGTACTTGTTGAGATACCATTGGAAGCGTGGATGAGAACCTCTGTCTGGCTTGCAGTAGAGCCTCAAGAAGATGACTTCATAGTTTTCTGCCACGTCATAGTTGTAGCGCATGGTTACAGGCCCACCAACTGGGACTGAGTATTGAGATTAAAAATGACAAGTAAGATGAGAAACTGCAACTACAAATCATTTAGAAAAGCAGCCAGGGATAATTTCAACTTGCAATAAAAATGCAAATTTAAATACAAATCCAACACACACTGCAAAAACGCTCAGCATCTGCAATCATCCATTTGGACACATGTGCCAAATATCTCTCATCTTAACTTTTACGAATCATTTTTTTGTTTTAATGGTTCTCTTTGTAAAGAACCCAGAGACTGATTTGAGCTGTACTGATACTGCAGTTTGTAAACTGTTTCAATCTGGTTTTATCCTTAGCCATACCCTTAACTTTACCCTTAACTGCGGACCCAAAAGCAAATAAAGTAAATTAAAAGCAATTAAATTAAAACAAAAAAGACATAAACACTCTGGATGGATAATCTTTGATTTCACATTGAATTCTGCTTGCCAAAAATTAATCCTGAAGTGGGCAGGAACCATGACTGAAGTTAATCCAGAGTCACAATAACTTAATGGTCAAAGTTACTCCACCCAATCCAACAACAATCCAAAGACAGCTAAACAGTGAGGTGTAAAGCAGGTTGATTGAAGTAGAAGTCAATGAAGATTTTTTCCTCCTATGGAGAAACTGCAGCGTGTGGTACTTCCTTGTTGGGTTTAAATCTGGAACAGATGTTGGGTGCTTGAACAAAAGCCATATTCAGTGTTGTGTGGCTTAAATGCTGTACTTAATTGTCTGGTTGTATGTATGGTGTTTTCATTAGAATCGAGGTGTTCCTCCAGGACAGTATTGGAGGTTATTTTGAGCACCACGTGTTCACAAATTTACACACCGATTTCTAAAGGCATCCAGAGACTGCTGCTAGTCTGGTTGCTGTTGGATGCTCTGCACTGGAACAATCCCAAATGCTGGTCCAGGACCACAGGAACCTTAAATGTAGCGTGTCTCTGCTGAACGGTCACATTGCTGACTAGATCTGTGCCGTTGAAGAGTGAAAACCTGATCGGAGGAGTTCCTTTGCTTGACTGGCAGGAGACCGCGCAATAATAACTTTGGTAACTCTCCTTTAACACTGTGAAAGAGATGTCGGGGTTTGACACCCGCGCTGAGGAAACAGGAGGGGAAACATAATTCCAAAATGCTCTTAAAAAACATGACTGAGCATTGAAGGCTGCGGTCAGACCTTTGACTGTGACATGGAGCTCAGGACTGCTGGCGTTGAAGACCTTTGTGTTGTTGAACGTGTTGGTAGCCACACAGGTGTAGGAACCACTGTCCTTCAGGGACGCTCTGAGGAAAACAGTGTTCTGACTATTTCTCTTTGTTTTTCAGCAACTGTTTAGTAAACTGTGCAACACAAGCTTTAATAAAGAACTGGGATTCACGATTTCTAACCATTTTCAGGGTAATTTTAACAGTTTTTGTTCCCATTTTTTCCTGCATTTTCATAAAAAAAAAAACGTTGTGTTGTGTTGCGACACGCAATGATCTGATCCAGCTACTTGTCCTTATTTCGTTAAATGTTATATGTCATATTTGAAATTTTCTTCCTGTTGATCAGTTCTTTTAAAGTTGAACCTGTTTGTCGGTCGATAAAAGTGAGAATTACTGGTATGAGGAAATCAGAGCCACCATCTCTGCCAGGGCTGGGTATCACAAATCATTTCTAGAATCCATCCGATTCAATTCACTAGAGTCTAGATCGATTCGAGCCACAAGTTTTTCCATTTCTTCGGTCCATTTGATTTGACTTAATTCAATTTTGAATTTACACGGTTTACACATTTAGACATATATGTCTAGAAATACATTAATATTCTATATATGATCATCATACTATTAAGAGATTTGTGGCTGATTCCGAGCACACACAAGTTTGTGGAGTTAGAGGCAGAATGAGAAAGATCTCTGCCATACAAGGTTAGCGACTCCAGCGATTCGTGTGGTAGAGTCTTGGTTTGGGCCGGAATCATGGGGAGAGGGCTGGTCTGCTCCTTTAGGGTCCCTGAAGGTGTAAAAATGACCTCTGAAAAGTAGGTGGACTTTCTGACTGACCACTTTCTTCCATAGTCCAAAAAGAAGAACCATGCTTTCCATAACAAAATCGTTTTCATGTATGACACTTTACCATCTTATGCTGCAAGGAATACCTCTGCATCATTTGCTGATATGAGCACAAAAAGAGATAAACTGATGGTGTGGCCCCCAACATCCCCGGACCTCAACCCTACTGAGAACTTTTAGAAGTGTTTGTAACAAGTCTCATTCCTTCTCATAGTGAGGATGAAATGTGGATTACCCAGAAGGCAAACCCCCTTTATAAAAGCTAGATTCTGAGTTGTGTGAAAAATCTCCAACCTGTCCCTGTTTGAGGTGAAACCTCAGGTCTGCAGGAACCACCATAAGAGAGCTGTGGCGGGTCTTACCGGCTGATCACAAAGCTGTCGTCTGCAGGGATGAGGGAGGAGGAGATGATCTGTCCGTCACGCAGCCACATGAAGGACACATGATTACCAGCACTGAGTCTGCACTGCAGCTCCACTTCACCCCCTTCAAAGAGCTCCACAGGACCTGAGGGGTCGATCTGTGCCCCCTTCACTGGCTCTGCAGGACAACGGAAGTAAGCTACATTTAATCTTCACGTCCTGTGATGGACATACAGTACATGTTATTATTGATCTCACTCTACTCATCAAAGGGACTCACCAATGACCTTTAAGTAGTGTGTTTGACTGACAGTTGGACTAATCGAGTTGTTCTGCACGCTGGCCACACACTCCAGGTGACCTTCATGGGACAGCTGGATCTTTTTTGGAATGACACCAATCTCCCCCCTCATAGAGGTGTATTCCCCCAGCACGTTGGTGCGGTCCCCCTCCCTGCAAAAATGCTGGTAGTTGGCGAAGACCTCACCAGCATCATGGTGCACTTTACCCGTATGGGGAGGTCCTCTTACTTGAATAAGCGTAGAAGGATGGTCTTATTTTGAGGGTGAATTGGCACTTCACAGAAAAAGCTCTCGATCTCTGTGACCAGAGCCTCTGAGGGGCCATAAAGCTTTGGACGGCCCAGCGACAATTCATCTGTGAGGAAACATGAAACCAGCCTGTGTGAGCACGCGGAACAAACTAGCAGCTGCAAAATCGGCTAACAAACCAACTGACGGACCGCTGTCACCGCCGCCGCAACACAACCCTGCGGGCCCAACAAGACATGACAAGTTCATGAGGGCCCAAACTGAACTTCGAGGTGTGAACGCCTGAACGTGAGCAGTTTGTGTCAATCACTCACCCAGAACAACAATCGAGAAGGAAACAAGCATCCTGCAGAAAACGAGAGCCTGTCCTGCAGCTCCAGGGCAGCAAGAGCGTCTGTGCTGTGACACCAGCTCACAAGCATGTGCAAGCCACTGATAGTGCTGTCCCCTCCCTGTCTGAAGCATCGGGCAGTTAGCTGCCATGTTTGATACAAAACTACAGCATTGGCCACTAAGGACGCAGACAGAAATGGCTTTAAATCTTTTATTGGCTAAAACCGTGACGGCATACAGAACAGAAGTCTTTCCTTCTCAAAGAGAAATGCTGTTTTCCAGGTTTTCAGAAATGATCCAAATCTGTGTTGGGACTACAGGATTTTCCTGCAACAAGCTGTGATCTGAAACAGAACAAAAAAAAAGATTGTTGTTTTTTTGTTTTTTTTCAGGTTTTACTCGACTCAGTTTCACAGAATTGATCATCCTTTGTCTTTGTTCATCCAGATCTGCTTTCACTGTATCAACCAAGTCCAATTTTCCTTCAACTAACTTTACACACCTGAAAAAGACTCAATACCTAACAAATAACTTTCAGAGAGAACAAACAATAAGTCTTAAATAAAGAGAATTTTGGCAGATTTACGTTTATTCCAAGTGTATTGTATTGGACAAACTGGGATATTTTTTGGACCAAAATAAAAACAGGAGCAAAATATAGATTTTAAATCATACAAATTGTTATTTTATTACCAATAAAGCAAAAATGTCTGAAGAGAAAATTTTCACACTAGCAAAGGTGCTCGGTTCAGACCTGATTCAGCTTTGGTTCATAAGGAAAAGGTTACCGTGGTTACCATGGAGCAGCATCTTCTCTTTTTTCCAAATTTTTTTAATGACACTTATATTTTGAGAGTGCAAAGCAGTTCTGAAGTAAAAAAAAGGAAAATTTGTGCCGGTGGTCATTTTATGAATCAATAGTGGACTGACTGGAGATGGTTGGTTTCAGTGGACAGCGTGGCTCTCTTCCTGCATTGCTCGGTCCTGGACTTGGAGTTCTGTTGGTAAACTTTGGTGTGACCTCGGCTCACAGAGAGGCCATGTAGCACAGCTGGAGGAAACGAGGCATAAACTGGCTGAGAAAAATCAAGTGACTGTAAAAAGCAGCAACCATGCAGGTTACAAATCAAACTCTGACGTTTTAACCCTTGTGCTATCCTAGGCACTTTAACATTGGGAGTTGGGTCATCTAGACCCACCAGAGAGTGCGCTAAACCTTTTTTCTTCAATGATTTGTGATCTTCACTGGTGTCCATGGATTACATGAAATCTTTCCAACTTTATCCACCTTTGTCATGGTAGGGAGAACACGTCAATGTAAGGGTGGGGTCATCTAAGATAGCACAAGGGTTAAACAGCACCTATCTCAATGTGATCTTTTTTTTTCCAACTGCTGAATTGGAGGCAAGCAGTAAATGTTTCAGTTCCTCAAATGACCACTGGAGGCAGGTTTTAGAAAGGGAGCAACTTCTAGTTCAGTGGTCACCGGGCCACGGACCACTACCGGTCCTTGGGTCACTTGGTACTAAGCTACAGACCGAAAGAAAATGCATAGGCTAACTTCAGTTATATTTGTTGAGTTTATTGTCTGATACTGAAGGAAGTTTTATTTTGGAAAACTACCGGATTCTGTTCACCACATTCGTCTGTCTTGACGCGTCACATGATTTTAAGCAGCTGCTCGGATTGCTAAATCAATAGTTCAGTGGTAAAAACCAAATAAATAAAACTCATTTGGAAAGTTTCTTTGGGTAAAAAAGAGCCAATGAGGAAACTGAAGAAGAGCCTTAGACTTCAAAGAAAAAAAAGCTGCTATTTACAGTTCTCCTCCCAATAAAGATTTATGGAGATAGTTGTGCCCGACATGCGGAAACTGACATTTGGATGTTTCACACACAAAGATAATAAAGTTGCAGACATGGTGGATTGCTTTCATTGAATAATTTACAAATCAGAAACAACTTCTACACATCAACAACTTCTTCATAATCTATTAAAAAATAAATAAAGGGAAAAGAAAAAAAAGTTTTTGGATTATTAAACCAAATTGCTTTTAGTAGCATTTTAATTTGAACAACAATTTTTTCAGAGACCGGAAGCTTAAAAATAATTAACGAAAACTTCGGCTCTGCGCAGAACGGTCATTGAAAATATTGAGCTGGTCCGTTGCCTGAAAAAGGTTGGAGACCACTGGTTCTAAGTTAAACAGTCTTCTTAAAGCTTATGGCTATGCCATCAGTCTGGTTAAATGGGTTGGGGTGTGGGGGGCAGCAATCAAGCTAGCTGTCATCATGTTAGCAGTGGAGCCGTCGGTTCCCCTCGGCTCCAGGCCTGCAGAAGAAACCTTTTTAGGAGCAGTGGTTCTTATCTTCGGGAGGGCGCGTGTATGACTGTTCGGACCTAAATGAACTTTCCCTTGTCCCGCCCAGTCGCCTTTTTTTGGAGGGGCAGAAGTGGGCAAAGTAAACTCCCGCTAAAAAATGGCCGACCCACTTTTTAGAGCCCTCTAAATGATTTCAGAGTTTATGTGTCTCTATTGTCTCTAGATTTGCAGATGCTCAGTGGACTTTCGGTGCATGTCCTGTCAACATATTGGACATTGTTTTCTAACTTACATTGTTCTCATCCGCAGTTTAGTGAGCTTTTCCGGCCTTGGTACAAATGTTCAAAAAACAAACAAACCTGGATTTATGGTCTCAGGCTGAACTTACTTCGCTAAAGAAACGCTGCTGAGGGCTGGAAACGAAGAGCAGGGGGCATGGAGAGAAAAACAAACAAACATCTGAGAGTATACATTTCTGTAGGTGAAGACCCCCCCGCCCCATAGACTCACAGACCTCGGTTGTGTTCAAGGATCTTGATCAGAGAGACGGATCCCACTCCCAGCACCAGCACGAAGAAACAAGACAACGTGACCACGATCACCTCTGTGAGGGACGGTAGACACTCTGAAATAAATGAAAGACAGTCTCACAGCTCTGCAATTGATCCATGAAGCCTACGGAGAAGTCATTTACCTCGGGGGGGGTCGGTAGGAGATGTTCCTTCGAAAAAAGAGTTTAGGATCTTGTCTGAAAGATGGTGAACGAATGGAAACGGCCACAAGAAGAGCAGAACAAAGAATAAGAAGTCAGGATTCTTCTAAAGGATCAAAAACAATTTTTCTTCAATAGAAGTTATGATACAATAACTCTCAAGTCACAGGATTTCAAGCAACAGTCCGGGACCAAATGTGGCACCATGTCTGTTTTAAACATTTAATTATTCAAACAAACTTGTCTGTCCTATCAATAAAACTGTTTCTTAGAAAAAGGAAAAAAATAGAGTTGAGCAAAATACTGAGAAATTTGCATTTGTCTAGAAAAGCTAAAAACTTTAAAGTAAATGTTGACGTTTTTCACAATATCAAACTACAGTAGTGTAACTAGTATTTCTGTTATCTCTGCTTGTGAAAGAACTGTAGCCTCATCTTTTGAAAAGCTAAATAGATCATGAATGAAGCTAGTGTTTGTTGCAAAGCCTGAATGAAAAAGTCTGGGTGTAAAATCTGAAAGGTTCTGGCATCATAGAGTTCATTTTCTTCAGGAAGTTCCTGCTTGAGCTTTGCTTTTACCCACTTTTGTGGTTTTTGAAACAAGTTTAAAAACGCTTCAGCACTCTGCAGACAATGGTCGGTTTGACATGAACTCATCTTATGAAAAAAAAGTCCATGTTCGTGTGTACATTCACAGTTGCGGTTTTATGCAGATTTCTAGCCATTAATGAGTTTGTTCCAAGTTCCAGTTTGTTCAGACTTCCGGTCTGTAATCTATCCAGTAACAGGATCGTTTTCTGCTGTTTTTAGGAGCATTAAATCCATCTTTAGCTTTGCTTCAGCCACTTCTAATCAGTGATAGCTAACATAGTTGTCTGAGTAGATGGGTCCTGCTGCATTGGAATCTCAAAATCAGGTTCAACCTTTTTGGTTCCATGGCCCACTTTCAGTTCCTGCAGAACCTTTCCGGTCACCACAAACAGCAGAACCTCTCAGGACTTCAGAGAACCTTTTCTTCAGGTTTATGTTAGAAGCTTTCTACTCTTAACTCTGCATTCCACTTACAGTTTTATACCTTTTAAATCTCTGTTTAGTTTTTTTTAAATTTATTTTAATTTCCTTTTCACGTCATGCATCATTGAACGGATTATACCATTTCTTTAAGACCTTTAAACGTGTTTATAAATCTCTATTTGTTATTTTTTGCTCATCTTCTGAGTGTTCTTTCAGCTTTACAGGTTCACACTGGCACTGTTCATTTTTTAGTTACTCTGCATATTAAATCATATTAACAGTTTTACTCTGGGCTGAAACATCTGAGCTAAGGCTTTTGAACTATGGCCTTTACATGTGTACAAAGTGACACCGCTGCAGCGTTCACACAGCAGACAAATTTATCTGCAAGAAAAAAGGTCAGAATTCCCTTTGTTGCATTTTGATACGGAAGCCCTGAGGTCTGCGGAGAGGAAAACATTTAGCTTGATAACATGAAACTGCTAAAGACACATGCAGAAAATGCTTGGAGGAAATGAAAGCTTTCAGGTTTTCACGTTCCCCACTTCTGCACCAACAGCATGACAGTAAAAAAGAGATCTGCACACGAGCTCATCACACCTCTGTGGTCAGTTACTGACTTGACTGACGGTAACCAAACTCGCTTGAAAAACCTTTCAAAGGGGTTTTCCTGTTGCTGCTCAGCTTCGATTGAACTGTTGTCCGTGTTTTTATCCTCTTGTTCAGAGATGATTGTCTCACAACGGCTAAATTTAATCTTAGAAAGTCTGAAATGAATCAAATTTAAAATAATCTGATGGTAATTTAGCAGTTATCATTCTGATCATATTTTTATTTTACAACTGTGAGCCTTAAAATGTAAAGAAAAATTAAGGGAATTTGCTATGGTGGTGGGGAAGGGTCTTTTTTTGGCTCCACCTAATGAACGTGACGGACAGTTTCCTGTTTTTATTCCTCTGTCCGTTTTTGCGTTCCTGAAGGGGGCTTAGTGCACCCACATGAGATGTTGAGAAAGACAGTTATTTTTTTTTATCAAATAATCAGAAATGGCTCCTAGACGCCCCCCTGGGTAGGTGTTCCAGGCTTGTCCCTCCGGACGAAGACCCCAGGAAAGATTCAGGAACACGCTGGAAAGACAGCTTAGGCCGCTGCCCCCGCAAACCTGGTCCTGGATGAGCGGGATAAAACGGACAGATGCAGGATTATCTGAAAAGCTCCATGACTAATTCTAGGGACTATCTTATAACAGGCATGTAACAGGTTTGCCAGGGACACCTTCAGAGCAAACAAATTGTAGACTTCTTCCGTTGCAGATGAAGGTTGTCATATATCTTCTAATGGCTTCTATCAGTTTATAAGACTGTACTGATGGAGACACGGTACGAGGAATTGAATCATGTTTAAGTCAGTTCTATTAAAACTTTTAACAGTTTTGTCACTGTCTCCAGTCCATCTTTTCTTTTTACCGGTACTTACACCACGATGGATAAGGTTTTCCAGTGCCCTACCGGTTCTGCTGAACTTACCATTCTAACAGCTATAATAGCTCAGAGGCATTTCTATAGGAACTGGAAAGGTTTCTGCTGAAGGACCTAGCAGTCTACAGAAACATTCAGTTTACTGCAGTATTTGTTTTTCCTAACTACTTGTCAAGGCTCACCTTGCTCCGTTGAAGAGTGAAAACAAGGAATTATTATAACTGCACTCTTTGAACATGTTAATAGGTAATTTATCTTATCTTGGTGCATTTCTAAATACTTGCAGTGGTATTGTGTCATGTTTTTGTAACTTGCAGATAACTTGTTGGACTTTGTTTGAAGAAAGCAGGCTGTCCTCTGCTTGAACTATTTTGGTATTTTCTGTTCGGACGCCTTTTCTCCTCATCTCTTCACCTGTGACCTGGACCAGCACAGCCGAGCTCTCCAGCCACGGCGCAGAGTCGTCGTAGCTGTCTCTGACCCTGCAGCGGAAGTACCCAGAATCTTGTGGGTCAAGCTTGGTGAGGATGAGAGTTTGTCTTTGGTCATGGAAGTGGAAGTGAGGAAGGAGGAAATGAGTTTGAGGAATTGCATGTGACTCTGAAGGAAGTGTGGAGCCATTCAAGAGCCAGGAGATGTGGGGGAAGGTTCCTCTGCTGATGTGACATCTTAGCATGGCAGCGGCCAGCTTTGTCGTCGCTGTGTACAGATATGTCAACTCCACTTTCACGTTTCCTCCAACTGAAACTGGATGAGAGAAGGAGAAGAAGGAGATTACAGGGAACAGAACCTAGGCCTCTAATCGGTGGAAGACGGCCTTTACACTCAGGTCTCACCTACTTCCAGACTGACAGGCTCACTCATCAATTGTTGCAACTCTGTTTTCACCCGGCACCGGGCCTCGCCCATGTCCAGCCCGGGGAATGCATCCACTCGGAACCAGGCAGCCAGGCTCTCTGTAGCTGTCACAGTTTCAATGTTCCTGTCGTCCAGATAAAGCGAGAAGTTGACTGGAGGGCTTCCTCTGGTGCACCAGCAGGTCACGTTGGCCTGGTAACTGGCCCCGTCTTTGAAGAGGAAGAAGGAGATCTTTGGTTTGGAAATAAAGGCTGGAGGAGGAAAGAGAAGGGATGTTTAAGTCCACGCTCTAGGGAGGAATTAAAGTTGTGGGATCAGCCTCTCTGTGGCTGGACCATGAAAAAAAAGTCTCACCTTGTTTGCCTCTGAGCAAGGCATTGTCCAATGAGATACAACACTAAAGCACCAAACCCACACCCGAACATAATCAGTACGCTGGAGATAAACTGGAAAAGGGTCAATTGTTCCCCTAATCACACTTCAGTGAATCATTTCTATCTGAGAAACAGCTAAACACTCAGAAACGGGAGGTTTTGAGTACTTTCAAGAAGTAATCTGACTACTTTCTCAGCTGCCCATCACATGTCCCTGGACTGTAGTGGTAACAGGAGTAAAGCCTATAGTAGGTGTCTTGGAGGATTATTCTTCCTGATGTGGATGTGAGCGATGTTGTTGTCAGACTCTGTGTTTGAAAAGAACAGAATGAGGCCCGAAAGGCATCTGACATTAGGACGCAGTGATCCAGAGCTCAATGATCCACTTTGTAGTCATGGCACTGGACTTGGTGGCCTCATGTTCTGCATACTTGGGCTGAACTATTAACTGAGCCCCACCAAGTGGAAAAATGTTCAGAGGGAAGGAGAAAGTGCTGTGAAGATCTGACAGACGTAAAAGTCTACTGGGAATGTCTGACAGAAGAACCTGTAAGATACTGCCACCTATTTGCTTTGACCACTTCCCGAAGGAGGCAGGAGACGCATACTGCGCCTCCTTTGTCAAGGAGAGAGACCAGAGCTGCGGTTGCAGGGTTATTGGTCACTGCTGCAGCCCTCAAACTCTGGAGTGGACACCACAAGTGAAAGGTGGTGGTCAAACCAAGTGAGGTGGAAGCAGACAGGTGGAGAGGGCTACTGCAGCTTCAGGTGTCAATGGGGCTGAAAGTCTGCTGCTGTTTGGTGAGACCACGTAAAATATTATTCCATCAGCTCATCAACCAAGGGGCAGAAAAACTGTCAGTATACCTATAATTAACCCCACATGGATTTCAAAAACCATGTCACAAGTTCTTTGATGATACAACCATAGACCACTTCAGACCTCAGAAGCAGGAGAGTTGTTGACACGCGTTTATACAAAGATTTCCAAATTGAATGTTGACATTTGGGATTATTTAAAGTCTAAACAATGGTGTGAAGTCTGAAAATAGTTTAAAGGCATTAATGAGTCCAAATGTTGGTGAAACGTTTGATATCTAGTCATTAATGACAGACACAGAACATCAGCCAGAAACCACGTTTCATATATCTGTGTTTATGGCTAGCTGGATTTCAGCGATCTCCCCACCTAAACACCACCATGCATGTCACCTGTGACTTCCCTGAAGCGTAAAGCAAAAGCTTGAAGACGTTTGAGAGAATTTAACCAACATATCTGCACAATGGTTTCAACACCAACAACAAGAAAAATCTTCTGCAGCTTGCTTTAATTTTTCTTTTCCTTACTTTTTGGATCAATACTGTCATGGTCCTGTGTGTAACTTTTATCAATCTTAGGAAGGTAACAGATTTTATATGGCTTTGTTAGAGTTCATTATGTTCTAGAAGTTTCTGTCTTACATTCATCTGCCCCCCAGAGTTGATTTCCTATGATATCAAAATATTGTTCTGTGTTTTTTTTCCATTCAAGGTGATGCTAAATTAAATGGAGTCCTAGATTAAAAAGTATGTTTTGAATTAACAACATACACTACGGTTTACCCCATTCTCCAATTCAGTTAGAAACAGTTTAGAAACACTCAAGCTCATTATTGCCTCACCAGCAGAACAATACAAGTCTCCTGTTTGAATAAGTCAGTGGGAGACATCTTTGTTGGCTGTTTGGCGATAGACTGAAAAAGACAGCTGTGTTTGTGGTGTTCTATCTGGTTCTAGATGCAGCTGGAAGAGCAGCAGATCCAGGTGAGATATTTCCAACCCATTTATCAGAGGGAGGGACATTGATGCAGTATTCACCTTTAATGGTCACCTGCACTTCTGTGCTCGTGGAGAACCTCCTGGTGTTCTGAACTGTGGACCAGGCGGTACAGTAGTAACCACCTGCGTGTTCTGGAGTCGCCCTCTCTATTACAATCTCGTTCCCATGGATAAGGTAGGCGGCGGTTGAGGGGGGGACCTCCCTACTGTTGAAGAACCAGGTGTATGAGAGGTGGGAGCCTCGGCTGGCGTTGCAGTTCAGGACGATGCGTGAGCCTTCAAATGCGACTGGAGGGGAGGGGTCAGGAATCACTCTGGTTCCAGATGCTGGAGCTGCAAATACAAGATTTTTGGGACAAGAGTCTTTGGAGCTGACAGGAAGAAGCCACACCTGATGAAGATGGGTGAAAATGTTATTACTCACTGACTGTCGTCAGCCTGATCTCATTGCTGACTCTTGCTCTTCCTCCAGCGGTCACCACGCACCGATACGATCCTCCCGAGGCTGCTGTGACCTTCAGCGCGAACTGTGCAGTTTGGTTTCCTTTCAAATCCACACGGGTGTTGACCAGAGAGCTGCCGTTCCTCAGAAGCTGGTACATGACCGGAGCAGAGGAGCTGATAGCAAAGCAGCGGAAAAGCACCTTTGAGTTGAGAAAGGCCATGTCCGGGCCGCTCAGCAGCGGACGTGGAAACCTTGACGAAGCTGCAGAATTCAATCAAAAGCTTTATTATTCCGTTCTATCCTTGGGAGCTCGACAGTTCACCTACAGCAGAACGAGCAGAGCCAAACCAGGCCTCATGTCTGAACACTTACATGTCCTGATGAGCAAACTTCCCAGGGCTGGAAGATGAAGTGGAGAAAATGAGGGTGTGAGGGGTTACTTACATCTTCTCTTTATTTTTCACATTTCACACAACAAACAAGGAACTCACCCAAAACTAGCAACAAATTCAAACTTTGGCAGTCCCTCATGACAGTCCTCTGCACGGTTTTGTGTCTGACTGACGTCCAGCACGTTCAAGAGTCAGGTTATGGGAGGAGGGGGGGCTGGCACATATGTTGTAGGCAGATAACACTTTGGCTTGCATGTCTAGCTTTATTTGAACAATCTACAACATGTTCAAGCTTCAAAGCATGAATACATCACACATGAACACAAGACAAAAGCTTTCAGTGGAGAAAACACATTCACAGTTCATTTTAGGTTACAGTGGAACATAAGCTTTCTTTAAAACATTATTTCCAACACAGCGTCAATGTTCTTAAACATACTTAAAAACTTGTCTGTCAGATAGGGATCCAGCTCGCATGGACTCTGGCGTGGCTTCACACTTTTTTATTCCTTCTTTCTAAATTCACACCATCAGAAATCATTGCTCCATGTTGTGGGGGTGAGGGGCAGGCCGTCTGCGTTTTTTGCTTGCTCTGTCACGTCCCTGCAGCCTCTGGCCGCCCAGGCTGTCCTCCGCTGCTGCAGTGACTTCTGCTGGTGACCTTCCGGCTTCTGAGCAAAGTGGCGTGCTGCATCACCAAGAACCGCTTATCCGAGCTGCTCTGTGGGGCAAACGTGCGCATGTACAGGGAGAGTGTGAGCACGTGGACATCGAAATGACCCCCCCTCATGTTCCCAACTCTCCAAAAGCTTGGATGATTTTAAGTGGGTTTTTTTTCTAAATAAACCAAAAGACTTAAGTTTTAATTCACACGACCAAATCATTTATTCAGATGTCCCCTTTGTCCCTCTGAACATTCAAAATGACCAAACATCCGTATTTAATTCTGAAATGTTTTGAGTGATTCATATTCATTTCCTTCAACCTGCAGAGAAAACAACCACAAAAACAGTTTTGAGAAATTCC
The DNA here is from genome assembly GCA_037389245.1 of Oryzias sinensis. Lineage (NCBI taxonomy): Eukaryota > Metazoa > Chordata > Actinopteri > Beloniformes > Adrianichthyidae > Oryzias > Oryzias sinensis. The sequence goes on from CM074490.1 coordinate 10,915,874, forward strand.
GATCTTTCTTGTTGATTTTCCTTCACTTATTATTTACTTTGTGTGTACTAAAATCAGCTTTGTCTCCCTTCTTCTTTGTTATGGTTGAGAACCAACCATATCAGGGTGTTTAAATTGCTCTGGTCAGTTGTTTCAGGGTCATTTTGCCTCAGAGAGCATAGCCTCTCGATCACTAAAACTCTCAACCCCCACCACCTTACAGTGGTAATAAATTTATTTTATTTAAAATGGCTGCACGGAATCGCAGTGGTTAGCGCTCTTGCCTCACAGCAAGAAGGCCCCCGGTTCAAGTCCCGGCTGGGGGACCTGAACCAGAACATCAACGGGGGACCTTTCTGTGTGGAGTTTGCATGTTCTCCCCGTGCATGAGGGTTTTTTTTTCCAGGGACTCCAGCTTCCTCCCACTGTCCAAAAACATACTTCATAGGTTATTGGTTTTTAGCTTTTAGCTGACTGCTTTTATTTGATTTTTGTTTTTATTTGTTTTCATTTTTGATTCTTGCGTTTTTGTTATCCATCCATCCATCCATCCATCCATCCATCCATCCATCCATCGTTAAAATTTGAGTTGCTGGAGCCTATCCCAGCCACTGTTGGGGAACGGAGGAGTGCACCCTGAACAGATAGCCAATTTGTTGTAGGGCGGCGGGCCACACCATCACACACTCACAGCAAGAGATTTTTTAGAATCGCCAATTAACCCGAGTGCCTGGAGAAAACCCAGACGTTCACAAGGAGAACATACAAATGCAACATAGGAAGATCCAGGTTCAAACCCAGGCCTACTTGCTACAAGAGGAGAGTGTTAACCACCACACCACCGTGTAGCCCTGTTTGTGTTGTTTTTATACAAAGTTTCTATTGCCTTTTTCAAAATACGTTTTGGTTATTTAACGTAAATTTACAAAAAACTCTGAAAGGTGTTATCTGAATGGAACATATTTTTCTTACTTTTTGTCGTGCCTACTGTAATATATGTAAAGCATTTCATAGATTTTAACCTCTATAAAGAGTAAAACAAATAAAGTTGATTTTTCAGAATGTTTTTAGGTTTTACAAACTTCCAGGCATCTGTTAGACTCACCATAACCAGCATGTCTTTCAGCCTATCGATGGCCTTCGTATTGGCTCGACCGCGTGACACGTAGGAGGTCAGGATGATGCTAAGGAAAAAGAGTTTCAGACACAAACATCAGCTCATTCTTTGACAAGGATCTGTGCTTCTTGGCATGACAGCTGCATCATTTAAAGTAGGACTCGTGCCACTTTTTGTCCAAATCTTATAGCTCACATCTTTCCCAGAACTCCCCAGACGGCCATCGATTGAAAGGCAGAATTCCGCAAAACAACTTGGAAGTGGTCCAGAGAAAGCTACTGATATTTTGTAAAACTAGGGCCTGACTAATTTCTGGTTTGTTCTCAGTCATGCAGAGCCAACCAACTATTTTTATGAGCCTCACTTCCAAAACTCCTAACCACACTAATCAGCTGGGCTGGGTCTAAAACACAAATGATTCTTTTGAACTGATCTATCCGTGAACAGAGGCACGACTTATTGAACACAAAAAACCTGTAAAGAAACTTAAAGGCGGCAGAGGAGCAACTCTATACCTGACACCTGAAAATAAGCCCCTCCCCCAGTGATTGGGGCCTATCAGAATATTAGTGTGATAAAAGACAAGGTTTTAATAATATTCAGAAACCAACTCCACTGTGACAAAAACAAAAAAGGAAACCCACTGGATCAAAACTTTACGAGTGAACCAGTCAAGTTCAGAATGTTCCACTGCCACAAAAAATCCTGCTTCCCTCATTGACAGAGCAAATAAAACATGATACCAGAAATCAGGATTCATATATAAAACGTGATGATTTCATACATGTTTGTTTGCAGCATTGGTTAAGGTGCTCTTTGCCTGGGTTTACCTGCAGACGACATTCCCATCTACCTGAGTCTTAACTCCACAGGTTAACACAGAAACTAGGAACTCAGCAGCATTTGATCCTCATAAACTTCACAGACTCACATCTCTGCGAGGATGAGCGGCAGAGCAAAGGCCTCGGAGGACAGGTAGCGGATGGTGGTCTGGGCTGCAGCGGGAAGATTTTTCACACACTCTCCTGTCACATTAAAAACCGTTTCTTCACTTCCAAACGGGCCGCAGGAGCTGGAGCTGGATGTGGATGTGGATGTGGATCTGAGATGCAAGAAGACAAACTGTTTCACTCCAGCAAAAACCCATTCAGACGGGAAGCAGCCAAATGCACAAAGACAGCTTAGGATGGACGGAGAGGCTCATACGGGTTTTGCTGCTGGTGGAAGTCGTAGCCCAGGGTGACGGCGGCCATGAGGAGACCCAGAAGCAGCATGAAGTGGAACAAAACAGAGGAGCTGGAGGCCCGAAACATGCGCTGCTCCGCCATGCAGCAGCGCAGGACGCTGAACTGCAAACAGAGAACATTTCACCTCTAAAGAACCTGCATTACAAAGTAGTGTAGTACAATAGTATTTGACTTTTTGTAATATGCTCATTATTACTGTAATATAGTAATATTTTACTCATTACATGTTTAGTAACTGACTTATATTTTTTTATAGAGGAAAGGGCTGGGAACAAAAACAGAATTTAGTTTTTGCTATCAACAAAATGCTTTAAACTCTGCCTCACTCGTGCGGCACTGAATGTCCTCTGAGGCTTTATTATATCCAAAGACTTTCTTTCATTTTTTATTCCTGTAAATTTTCTTAATGTTTGTGTCCTGTTGTTGCTGTTAAATAAAGTCAAAGCTTTGTTGGGGAGCACTTTTGTTAGTTTTCAGGAGCCCACAGGCCTCAGGGTCTCTGTTCTGTTTTGTTTATTAAAGCAGACATGTTTCACCTGAATGTTGTTTTCTGGACTGAACTGAGGGTTGTTCCTCCAAACGCACATCCCATGAACCCGTACCGCAAACCTCTCTCCGACACTCGCCATAGGAATGACAGGTTTGCGTTTGGATCAGTTTTACTTTAAAGAGAAAGAAACGACTGCAGTAGTAAAGAAAACTAGCGTTTTGTGAAGGTCTTATTGCCTTCATACACACCTGTCGAGCCTTTTTTTGTTTCTAGTGAACATGCTCTGAAGGTCAGGATCTGAATTTGCTCCTTTTCTCAGTTTGGCTTTAAGATGTCAGGCTGGACCAGTGAGCTTCTTTCAGACACCAACAGTTACATGAATGCAGCCCAGATGAGGCGTCACACCTTCCCATATTTATGCCCCAGTCTGATTGTCCAACATTGAAACGAATATTCAAATGTAGCTCATGTGAATGCTGTCGACCAAACTAGGTCAGAAAAATCTGAAATGATTTGACATATTTCTCTAAATCTGTGTTTTCTTGAAATTTGAAACTAAAAATCTAGTGGACCAAACTAAATTGAAATAATCAGTCATAATATACATTTGCTTCTTCCCCATCCCTTTCAAGCAATTAATCAAAATAGATTTGACAATTATTAACTGAATATGTTCAGCAAGCCATTTGTGTGAACTGTACATATAAAGTCTAAATATGTTTATTGATCATTAGGAGTAATTTTGTCAAGAAGTTGGCATTATTTTCTCTTTTTTTAAAGTGATTTATGGGTAACGTTTATAGATTTGATATTTCTATATTTTCTTTTTATTGTTTTTGTCTTCTGTTTTTGTAGCGGAAATTGCTTGAAATAAACCAAACAATCAACATGAGGGAATTCAGAATAAACTAGAAATAAAATAAATTTTAAACAGAACTAAACTGAACTGAAGCCAACTGAATCAAAATAATGAGAAAAAAAAACTTGTGAAACTAAACTGAACTTATATATATTGCTAAGTTCTGAATAAAACTGAATAATCTACTCATCAAAGTTAGGTTAAAGTAAAAAAGAGAACTCCTGCAGTTGTTTTTTTAAAATATGCATTATTATAGAGCAAGCTGCACATCTTTAATGCAATGTACGCAAACATTGTCTGACACCACCCTAAAAACACTCAATATCATGCTTTTCCCCCTACATTCATCTTATTTTGTTTTATGCCTTTTCATGCCAGAAGGTTTTAGCCTTTCACCTGTACACAATGTGCACCTTCCCTTCTTAACCATGGCTCCAGAAGAGCAGGACTTTGCCTACAGCAGTGGTCTGCAACCTCATCAGCTTCATTGCTCCATTGTGGCTCTTTGGCTTTGAAGCAAAAATGCTGACTATTTTCATAAACGATTGTTTTGGTTCATTTTTAAACAAAGTGCTGTAGCTACTTTAATTAAAAATGCTGTAGCTGGAGGATCTAATTAAACACAGGATGTATTTCATTTTAAAATGAACTTGCATGTGCTGATCTCAAAAGTGCAAGAAGTTAAATTTGATATCCATCCATCCATCCATCCATCCATCCATCCATCCATCCATCCATCCATCCATCCATCCATCCATCCATCCATCCATTTTCTTAACCCACTGTGTCCCTTACCGGGTCACAGGGTTGCTGGATCCTATCCTGCCTATGGGCGTAGGCGGGATGCACCCTGGACAGGTCGCCAGTCTAATTTGACATATGTACATATATATATTTATAAAAACTCAATTGTGGATATTATAAATGAAGGGCTTGATGGCCACAAAAACATAAATAGCAGGTATTTTTTCTAAGTTTGTGGTGGGACTTTGCGGCTCTGGCTGCGTTTGGATCCATAAGAAACTGTGCCAAATGGCTCTTTTAGCATTAAAGGTTGCAGACCCCTGGTCTATGGGAATGTTTACAGCACAAAACCGTTTTACAAACACACAGGATGTCATGTTCTTCTGTTTGAGACCTTTTTGATGTAGAAGGTGGCCATCAGCGTGAAGATTCCTATGAGAGGCAGCAGGGGGCAGGAGTAGACTCCCACCCAGGACACTGTTTGAACGTAAACCAGATCCAACACATTGAAGGGAATCAGGAAGCGCTGTTTCCCAGAGAGACGGGCCAGCAGTGAGGTCGGGAACTTCTCTTTCAGCAGCCTGCCGTGCAGCGAGAACACAGATCATTAGCTGATCACATCATAAGCTCCACAGCAGATTCACACTGTGGAGATGCAGCAGAAACTCTGCTTTGAAGGCACTCAGACATGACTCAGAAGGAAGTAGGCTGTTGATCTGAAACAAACCCACTTCCTGGGGTAGCTCAGGAGAAAAGTGTTGCAGAATGTGGCAAGGAAGTTGAAGATGCACAACTTGTACATTTCCCTGCCGAACCGGTTTTCCCTGCACTAAAACACAAACAAGAGGGTGGGTCAAAGACAACCCACAAATCTTGATGAAACGCATGATTGACTTTCTGAATCACAGACGTACAGCTTCTGACAGTTTTCTGAAGAAGAAAAACAAGTAGATTCCCAGGGACGCCAGCTTCAAAAAGATGCTCCTGAGGAAAACAGCGTTTAGATGCTTGCAGGTCTGCTAGGGCGGCAGGAACCGCGTCTCTCTGCACCTCACCTCACAAGTGTGGCGTTCACCTGCGTGGTGAAAGAGTAGTCCTCGAAAGATGAGATCTTACGAAACATATGAGGTAAAACCAGGTTGACGAAGGTGATGGTGATCGGGGGAAGATACTGATAGAGCAGGTTGACCAGCCAGCTAAGGTCTTCCTGAAAAGCAATCACACATGATGGAGCTGTTAACCAGTTTCTTTATTTTTAACCGTTAAACAGATCAAACTTTACCGTTTTTTCCTGAGATACGTGAGTGGAGAAGTAGATGAGGTAAAAGGCTCCACCCAGCAGACATAAGACGATCAGGTTGAGGATAAACCTGAGCAGGTAGAGTCGCAGCTTCTGTCCGAATGTTCTCATGGCCTTCCTTAAGGAGAAGCTCTGCTCCTGCAGGAACAGCTGAGCCACACATGCACCAATCCATTTATTTATTTATTTATTTGCACGGCAAATTTTACTCTCCCTTCTTATCCCTGTATTGTCTGTCCTGGCTGTGTGTTTGCATTGTTGTCTAAATGGTGTGTAAAGGTATATTCACATGCATCTGTGCGGGGGTTGACCCGTACGGGTGCTGCTGGTTTTTGGCCTGTTTGGGCCTTTGGAGGGTCAAAGGAAGGAGCGGCCGCATCTTAAGCTCCTTTGGGCTGTTTTCATGTCATCTGTTTCCATTTATTTCTACTTTTAGTCATTCTTTATGTTATTCTACAATCAATCAAACAGTGGGCCCTAAATCTATATTCTATGAAAGTTTTTTGAATAGAATTATAGAAATGTTTAGTTTGTGTGACGGTTTTTGTTTTACATTTGCTTTTTAAGGTTGTTTTTACAACTAGGTGTAAATTGTGCTTTGCAATGTTTGATTTGACGAGTCATCTTTTTGTTTTTTTACCTTTGCTTGTGTGGTCTGATTTTCTTTGAACTTTTTTGAGTTCTTGTTTTTTCTTTGCCTGCACCAATCACAGCCTCACCAAGTCTGTAACCACTGTGGGACCCCTCAGAGTCTTCAGGTCCTTTCCCTCAATGTCAGACCTGCTACTTAAAAAAACAAAGTCTGCAGAAAGCAAGCATTTGTCTGGAAGCGAGATTGACCTCAGCTGCCAAGACTTTAAAGATTCAAAGCAAATTGATTTATTATATTGGTCATGGTTTCAGATTGTGCCATGCTGAGAGGATCACTGCAGTTTCATGGCTCCTAATGCTGAGTGATTTTATCTGAAGATGTTCCAGACTGAGATGAACTATCAGGATGTGTCCTGAACCTCAGTGCATCAACGTTCTGCTCCTCTCAGTCTCACAGGCGTGACCTGCTGTGTGAACATTCACCTTGAGGTCATTCCTGATGAAGCTGTGTTTGAGCGTTGCTGCTGTGGGGTCCTGGATAGTGAAGTCCCAGCTGCAGAAGATCTTAAAGCTCACATTTGTGCTGTAACGTTTCCCCACCATCCAGGTGTGCTTGTATCCAACAGTGGTTCTGGAATAAGGGGAAAAGACTTGAGAAAAGGAAAAATAAGGATTTGACACCTTTGTGAGTCGCTAACCTGCGGATCACCATGATCAGACTCAGGAGGAGGATGGAGATGATCCCAGCAAAGTATAACAGGGGTGTGTTCAAGCAGGAAAAACGTAGAGAGCTGTGCTTGTAAAAGCCGAAGAACAGAGGAGAGTTTTCCAGGAAGCCCTGTGCAAAACAGAGAAACACAGAATTACAGAAGTAAAATCGAAGATAATCATAAGTTAGAAGATCTCACCGTTCCAAGAAAGACATCTAAGGCTGAGAAGTTTTTAACCATGTTCAACAGTTCTGTGGAACCGAAGAGAATGATCATTTAGGAAACTGAAGTTGTGTTTGCTCTGCTCCCGTTTAATGCTGCAGCTGACTCACCCAGCTTTCTGTTGCCGCTGTGAAACGCTGTGGGGCCCACGATGAAACCCCCAACCAGAGCACAGTGCAGCAGGTTCAACCAAATCAGATATCTGAGGAAAACAAAGTAGGACTTCACCCCGACCCCAACCCTGCCTGAAGCAGATGAGCCAGAGTTAGGAAGCAATCCCCCAAACTTTGACACACGAACATGGCCCCATTCACCTTCAATTTTGTGCAGAGTGTGCTTCCATGGCAACAGACCGGAGAACCACTCTCCCATGTGACCCCACCATCTCCTACAGATGATGCTATGGCTCCGCCTCCACGATGCCCAAACACCAATTCTTCTGATTTGCATCTTCCTCCTCTCCCTGGACAAAGGAGTTTATGTGTAATTCACAAAACAGAAGTCATGCCATGAATCTGAAATACCAACTCATGGATAAGATTCTCCCACTTCAACAATGTGAGAGGCCAGCACTTTTTGTCATAAGTATAACTCAGCTATTAGAGACAAACTGAGAAAAAAAAATCAAGAAAATTACTTTGTCTGATTTAAAAAAAAATATTTGTAAATTATGGTGGAAAATAAGTATTTGGCCAATATCAAAAGTTCAACTCAGTACTTTGTTATATACTGTTTGTTGGCAATGACAGCATTCAAACATGTTCTGTAAGTCTTCATAAGGTTTTCATAAACTGTTGCTGGTGTGTTGGCCCATTCCTCCATGCAGATCTCCTCTAGAGCAGTGATGCTTTGGGGCTGTCGCTGGCGACACAGGTTTTCAACTCCCTCCAAAGATTTTCTATGGGGTTAAGATCTGGACACTGGCTAGATCACTCCAGGACATTGAAATGCTTCTTATGAAGCCACTCCTTCATTACCCGGGCAGTGTGTTTGGGATCGTTGTCATGATGAAAGACCCAACCATGTTTCATCTTCAATGCCCCGATGGAAGGAGGTTTTCTCTCGAAATCTGAGGAGACATGGCCCCATTTATTCATTCCTTCACACGGATCAGTTGTCCAGGTCCCTTTGCTGAAAGCCCCAAAGCATGATGTTTCCACCCCCATGCTTTACAGAAGGTTTGGTGTTCTTTGGATTCAACTCAGCATTCTTCCTCCTCCAAACATGACAAGTAGATTTCTTACCAAAAAGTTCTATTTTGGTTTCATCTGACCATAAGACATTCTCCCAATCCTCTTCTGGATCATCCAAATGCTCTCTAGCAAACTTTAGACGGGCCTGAACATGTGCTGGCTTTAGCAGGGGGACACGTCTGGCACTGCTGGATTGGATTTCCTGCGTATTGTCTTACTGATGGTAGCCTTTGTTATTTTGGTCCCAGCTCTCCGCAGGTCATTCACTTGGTCCCCCCATGTGGTTCTGGGATTTTTGCTCACCGTTCTTGTGATAATTTTACCCCACAGGGTGAGTTCTTGTGGAGAACCCCAGTTTGAGAGAGATTATCAGTGGTCTCGCATGTCTTCCATTTCCTAATAATTGCTCCCACAGTTGATTTCTTCACACCAAGCTGCTTACCTAATGCAGATTCAGTCTTCCCAGCCTGGTGCAGGTCAACATTTTGGTTTCTGGTGTCCTTAGACAGCTCTTTGGTCTTCGCCATAGTGGAGTTTGGATTACGACTGTTTGATTTTGTGGACAGGTTTCTTTTATATAGATAACCAGTTCAAACAGGTGCCATCAATACAGGTAACTAGTGGAGGACAGAGGATCCTCTCCAGAAGACGTTAGAGGTCTCGAAGTGCCAGAAATCTTTCTTGTTTGTAGGTGACAAATACTTATTTTCCACCATAATTTACAAATAAATTCTTTAAAACTCAGACAACGTGATTTTCTGGATTTTATGTTTTCTCATTTTGTCTCTCATAGTTGAGGTTTACCTATGATTAAAATTACAGGCCTCTCTCATCTTTTTAAGCGGGAGAACTTGCACAACTGATGACTCACTAATTTTTTTTGCCTTGCTGTATTCTGCAGAAACTGTTCTGGAAGTTTTTCTGAAAAATGAATCATACAGCAGTGGATGTAGTTTTTTCACAGACATTAACACTTGTCTGTGTTGTTTTGTTTGTGCTTCTTCCCAAACAACAAAGTTTTGAACAATTTCTATAGGTGGATTTGCCACAAAGCTGTTTTTTAAACTATGGTACATTGTAATTGCTCATGGCTTTTTGTTGAAATTGAAATGGAATCAGTGTGTGTCGTGTCTGTATCAAACTGTGTCAGATCTGTGTGTAATGAAGCATCGTGTGGGGGGAAAGTGGCTCAGGTGATTGATGGAAGTGTCTGAAGGAGTGAATGAATAATGGACACATATTGTGATTGCTTTGAGCGTCAGGAAAAGTGCAGGAAGATCCAATCTATTATTAATATTATTATTATTATTGCCCTTTAAACTCAAGATGATCACAATGAACGCTGCAGTGCTGTGAAACAGGAACTGCTATTATTGGCACCAGACCACAGTTTCTCTTCACCTCAAAAGAGCATGTTTTGCAGGTTCTTCTCACTGTACCTCCCTCTGTACATCACATAACTGCTCCCATATTTCCTTTTGTTGGTTAATATTCTGCATTAAGAGGACTGTATATACAAAGGGGGAATAGCTTTGCCTGAAGCGGCGGAACAACAGAACAAAGCTATCTGTTTACAAATCTCCCTCATCTGTCTGTGTGTTTCTCTGTACCTCTCAGAAGTCAGCCATTCAGCGTGAAACACAATGTTTTGTTTGTGGACATATCCAGTCAGAGGGGATTTAGTATTAAAATGGGCGGGGCATCAGCTCAAACGGATTATGCATGTAAAGTTGAGATGAGGTCTCTGCTGCAGTCAGAGAAGAGACTTCATCAAAAGGTGTTCGTCACATGGTGGCTCACCTGACTCCTCTCTTCCCCTGCATACACAATGGCAGGTTTCTAAGCGGCGGCACAGATGTTTTGTCTCTGGGTCCTCTTGACCGGTAGCCATGGCTCCCACCCTGTGCATGCTCTGGGCCGGCACTGTCGTCCTCGCTGCCCTCAGAGGGACCGTATCTGCTCTGCTCAGCCCGGCCGGCCTGGACACTGGGCAGCAGGTCATAGATCTCTGTCTCATAGTACTCACAGGAGTCTGAAGACACTGTGGTCCTGGTGCTTTCATCTTTAGGGAGAATGATAAAATGTTTACATTGACATATGAAGTATGTATATGAAGACATGGTTTTCTGGTTTAACTTTGAACTATTTCATGGGTTTGTCTGATTGGGGTGGGTTGAGAGGCTACAGCTTTTTTCTCTCCATCCTCTTCAATGAAAAAAGGCTGAGTGAAAACATCTACCGTACGCAGAAAGTTGTAGAGCAACAGGTCGTTCCTCTCAGCTTTTTGTTTTTGCTTTTTTCCTCTGAAGACAGAAGTGAACCTTACGCTCTGTGACAGGATCACGAGCTGCCTGATAAACTCCCAATACTGTATGTGAGATTTGTTAAAATGGCGACCAGAGAACAAACATAGTTTCACTTTTTCAGAGAGTAGTTCAGTGCAAGAAAATCGATGGTTGATGAATTCAGAGGCGCACACATTAACACAAACCACAAACATGACTACCGGGAAAACGCCAACACTCAAGGGGAACAAACATCTTGTATGATGTTACCTGATAAAAGCCTCATGAAGTTGACTGACTTCTGACTCTCCATTTTTCTTTTACGTCCTCTTTATGAAAAAAAAAGGCAAATAAAAATGACGTCTTCACAAAAAACACATCTCCAAAGGTTTGTGATGAACCTCCAACTCAAAGATGTTATAAATAATAAAAAGCTTCCACCCTAACATCCAAATAAACGTCTTGAGGCCACATCCTCCGCATGTCAGAAGGAGACTAACTCTGTCCTGCAGGTGATGCAGATGTGTGTCTGTCAACACTGAGGCTGACATTGACACAGGAAATCATGTGACAGGATGCAACTGCTGATGACAAGAAATACACGCACACATGCAGGTAACTGCTCCGAACATTTGAACAATAAAGTTTGGTCATTTTAAGGAAACAAAGATACCCAACACACACTGCATATTATGTATAATACTTTTGTTAACTGAAATGTGAAAAGAGCAAAACTTTTACCTTAACTTAAACAGCTTAGTATCGACTAAAGATCTGTGTTGTTCCACTAGTTTGTACACTTTTATTTTAAATAGGTTTAGGGATCCTTTTCAGCATTACATTTAAGGTATCGTGTGGCAAGTGACTGAGGTTTTCCCCTCCTGATCAATCAGGAGGCTTTTAGCACCACAGAGGCGTTTCAAGCTTTCCGGTTTTTGCCCTTTAGAAGGAACTGTGAAGCCACTTCCTGTGAAAGGAATCATCTCAGCGCACCACGCTCAGTCTTTGCCCAAACAGATCTCATCCAACAGTCTAAATACAGCCCTGTCTAATGTAAATAGACCTAAGATATATTACAAATATTTCTTAGTCCTAGCTTAAAATCCACACAGCTGAGCTTCCCCATCAAAACGTATTCTATTAAAAGTCCCACTCCGATCATCTTCTGATCTATTGTAAAAGTGTTTCCAGTGGTCTTTTAATTACGATTATGCCGTTTTTAGCCAAATTAAAAAAACAACCTGTGTTGTTTTCTAGGACGTAGTTTCTGCAGAGCGGCAGTAGATCATTAGAAATTACCTCTGAGTTGTGGGTGAAACTGTTGGCACAGAGTAAGCCCATTCCCATCATCTCTTTGTTTACACACTCTCCCGCTAGCTTACAGCCCCTCACAACCCAAATCTAACATTACCAGTGCAACAAAAATGGCAAGCAGTATTGGAGCTATCCAGTCGTATAGAGTTTTGAGCCAGATGCCAGCTCAGAAGAGGAAAACAAAGACTTACATGGATCTACTTGTCTGCAAGTGGATGTATTAGAATACAGAAGCACCTTGAATTACTTTGTGTACGAATTGTGCTATACAAATAAACTTGCCTTGCCTTGCCTATTAGAAATGGAGCAGAGCAGGGAGACTCTGGCCTACTGATTGTAGTACTAACGTCACAAGTACAAGCTTTTTCATATATATATTTTCATCTGCTCCTGATTCAGAACGATTTGAATAAAAAATACTCATAAACACAAATTTAAGCTTAATACAATCCATGCATTTTCTTAACAAACAGGGTTTCCAGAACCTACATGGCTACTGTTGGGCAAAGGGCAGGGTACACCCTTTACACCCATTTTATGCCTTTTTTAATTTTTTTATACTCTATATGTCATAAGAATCATAAGAAAAATGCCACACAACCATTTTAAAAATTACCCACAAAGATTTTCATTGGAGTAGATCTTTAAGTGTAAGTATGCTTAGTCTATACTAAAAGTTAAGCAGTATACTTGAATTTTATTTTTTATATGTGATCTATATATTGTAAACATGAAATGTTCCAATTAAGTCAGTAGAAGTATTCAGATAATACTTCCTTCACTAGAAGTTCATGTTCTGTAGTACTTGCTATATTTATACTCATTTATAGGCTACTTAATCAAGTGTACTACTTTTTGCTCAGGGAAACTGGTACCCAGACTAACCATCCTCATTAAACTGTCTTCTGAAGAGAAAACGTCCTGAAGAAAACTTGTTCTGCTTGATGAGACCACCTCAAAGTGGAGTCGTCCATTACAATTTCAAGACAGTAGAGTAGTAAGGATTGTTTTTTAATAAACGTAACCTGTAATGCGTTACAGTTTCCAAGTAACTCGCAGGATAATTGGTTCGCGGGAGACCTTGTCTCGTCAAACGAGGTAACCGCAGTGGTTACGTCAGTCCAGTTCCCGTTTGATTGAAACGCCAAAGACACTCGACGGGGACTGTACCAAGTACTACAACTTTATAGGGGGCACCTTTACGTTGAGTCGTAATCCTTTAAAGTTTAAATCAGTTAGATTTTTGACACGTTTAAACATGAATTGCTAAATTAAAGGAAAAAAATATTTGGCATAAGGAAGTTGTCTAACTTATTTTAATAATCATCTTTAAAAGTGAACCCGTAAATGGTTTCATCCTCGTGGTTTTGCTGTGAGTGCAGTGTTTTGACTGTCAGAAACTGGGCACTCGGATTCAGCCGGACAGTCCGGTATCAGAACAGTAAGTAATGGATTACTTTTGACCGGTTTAATCGCTGTTTTCACATCTCTCTGTGTGTGAAACTGGCGGGTTTGTATTTTCCGGGGGGTGGTTGGGGTGGCATTATCAGTAACAGGTTGTTTTTGGTCGTCACACACGAGAGCAAAAACATTCGAAAACTTGTCAGGGGGTGCCTGTGAACCCCCTCGACCCTCCTCAGTCAGCTTACTACCCCCAGGGATGTCCGTGTTCCGCAGAGGGGTGCATGTTCCCCCTCACACCCGCTCCGCCTTCCTCCAAAGCCCCCGAAATCAAAAAGTGAGTCATTTTTCCCATCCGTCAGTGAAGTGGTCATCAGCTAACCGGGGAGTCCACCAACCCGAATTCACAGGTCAGAGTCGCGTTACTTTACACTCAAGTGAAAGTCAAAGTAACGTTACCCGAGTCAATGTGAAAAAGTGACTGGTGAAAAAAGTGCTGCAGTGTTGTGTAACTGAAATGTTATTATTTCTCAGATGTTTGGACGAAATGTCCGTTTTAATGTGACACTCAGCGATTTATTACCATGAAAACGGAAACTGCCTTGTTTTGAAGTAATACTTTATCCACATGATATGTTCCTCCAGAAGGTTGTAACCTCACAGGCAGCGTCAACCAGGGCTTATAATGCAGTGGGCAAAACAAAAGAACCACCATCTAATAATGAAACATGTTCCCGCCCTGCTCGTGTTTCTCATTTCTCTGAAACTTTCCTGAAACAGACTTTATGTTAAAGCCAGATGGTGTCACGACTGCTTCCAGAACACTGTGCAGTGATTGAACACGGTAAAACACAAACATGTGAAATCCCTCATCATGCTGAGCCCCAAAACAACTTCTAGAGGAGGCTCCACAGAAGAACACCACCCATCTGGTGTCTTCTCTCCAACTTAAAGCAAAATTGGGTTATTTGAGGTCTTCCTCTCCAGGTGGGACATCTGCAAATTAATTCATCCACCCTCTAAACCTGCTTAATCCCAATTCAGGTCATGGGGTTGCTGGAGCCTATCCCAGCTTCTTTCACATGAAGGTGGGGGTCACCCATTGACTGTATAATGGAACTGGACAAATCACGTACGACGTCCTCCACAGAAAATGCCTTGCTTCTGGTACCAAAATGATGTCAATTCAGTTGCCCGTTTTCCGCTCTATGTCTGCCGCTGTGTTGGAAGCAGATATCCTCAGTATGCTGTGATTGGTTCATGTCACCACTCTCTCCAATCAGGAGTGAGCATGTTAGAAGGCCACACCCTCTCCACGGAAAGCGGCCTCGGCAGAATCTGTCAGTCAAATGCTTCGAAGGCTCGGCGCAAGGCCACCTACTTTAATTGGAGCTTTTGGTTGGGCAGTTTGTTACTTGAATAACTTATTCTACAGCAAAAATATCCTGAAAAAAAAATAGAATTAGCAAGAACATGTTAAAAAAAAAAGGTCATTCTGACGAACATAATGACTGAGCAATAGCTGTTTGTTTCTCAATATGGGATTTCGGCTTTTTGGGATCAGCTGGTACTGGACTTGCCATTTGAAATGTGAGGGGGGGTTGCTCTGTCCAGTTCTCATTTACTGTCAGTGGGTTCACCGTGGACATTTATCCTGTCCATCACAGGACCACACAGAGACAGACGACCACATGCCTGATCCTGTGTGCGTTCAAGCACCCGCTTCCAACGAAAAGTCCAATGAAAAGGCTGTAGAGCCCTTTTTCGGACAGCCATTGGACATGCGCTGAAAGTTAAACCAGTTGAACTTTGACCAACCAGGGACTCTGATTTGTTAGTGATGTGTGGGTAGTGTCTTATTCAAAACGCAGAACTGCCAACCGTTTGATCATGGAGGACAAAGTAACTGTCTGCGCCCGACTGGAATTATGACACCAAGTCTTTATTTTAATAGAGCCGTGAAATCATGAGATTTGCAATACGATGACATTTTGCAACAAGCCTCTACTAACTGTGAGTGCATACATTAGTATCGGGTAGCGACAGTCCAGTGTGAACACAAGAATGTCTGTTTAGCGCATTCTTGATCCACAGCCTTCTGTGTTTGTGGCTTAAGGGACAATTAGAGTCACCAGTAAACCTAAAAAACTTGTATTTAGACTGTGGGAGTAAGCTAGAGAAATCCCACACATGAACCAGGCGAACATGCAGACTTCATGCAGGAAGGATTTGAACCAGGACCCTTTCACTGTGAGGCAGCAGCAAAGGTTTATGTCAAGTTTCAGTGTGTCGGTGTGCGTGTCTGCATGAATAGAGCGTTAGCGTGTTTTGTCCTGTTGACAAAGAATAAGCTCATGCGACCGTGACTCCTGATCAGCTGAAGGTGGCGTGGGTTTGAGGAGGAAATGAGGAGAACATGTGTGTGTGTGTGTACGTGTGTGTGTGTGGGGGGGGGGGGGGGGGTTTGCAGCCTTTTTGCAGTTGGAAAGCTTCTGCCATCTTCTGCTCAGTTCTCCTCCATGTTCGTCCACGCTGTAGTGTCCACGCTGGACCCTGAAAGTTCTGACAAAGTAGGGCTAACACTGTGAGGACAGAGGTCCCCACAGCTGTTGAATACTGTCAAAGTAAGGAGAACAGAGGTCCCCCTCCCCGAAGAATTGGGGGTGCCCCTTATAGCAGGTTTCTGTTAATGCTACAAATATTCTTAAAGCGCTTTGCCTGGGCTCGTTTTGCACTTCAGACTCATGAACTTGAGGCTAACGTCGTCTTTGTCTTTATTCATGCTCTGATCCACTTTGACTCCCACGGCTTCCTCCCTCAGAGAGCCGCTCGAGTCTTCAGATTCAGCTCTCTGAAGACTTCATTGAAGGAGCCATTGTCCCAGAAACACTGCAGTAGCTGCTGCTCGCATGAAACCACCATCAGTGGTTGAGCTGTAGGTTCAGTGTCTCAGGGTGAAGGGGATTCCATACCTCTTTTTTTTAATTCTTTCTTTGGGGGGGAGGGGGGCAGGTTGTTGCAGCTTGTTCTTGATAGAATGTACTGGAAGGACGAACTTAAGGTTTGACTGCTGCTGAAGTGTTTTAGACATCTGTTTATTTGTGTTTCGAAACCAGACAGACTTATGCTCTAGGCAAAAGAAACCTTCAGTTAATGCTCATTCTTGCGTGTGTAACTGTGAAGGAATGCACATTGTTGTTTTGTTGGGTGGGTGTGTGTGTGTGTGTGTGCGTGTGTGTGTGTGTGTGTGTGGGGGGGGGGGGGATCCCTCAAAACAACTTGATGTAATGCTTCTGGCTGGTCTTGTGCTGACATTTGAAGATCTTCAGACTGAGGCAACTGTATCTGGCGGTGGAGCTGGTAAGGGGCTGTCCTGAACGAAGCTTCGTCTGCAGCAACGTCACTCATGTTTCTTTATCCGGAGCTTCAGAAGACGTTCCAACACGTCCAAGTTTCTTTTGGAGCAGCTGTGTCTCCTGTTCTACACGAGCAGACTTGCATGCACAGCTTTGGGGTGTCTCACGCAGATGTGTACAATCAGCCACTCTGCCTCGTTTTCCTCAGTTCAGTCTCACACAGCAGAGCGTTCTCAAGCAGCAACCAGAGTGAGCGCAGCCTTCCTTTCTGTCACTCTTCCATTTGATGTTCTAAAATGTTACGCACCAGAAACCCAAGCTGTTATGACACAATTGCAAGTCTTTACTGGCACGCCATTTTCTGAACAAAGAGCTTTCACATATGCTGTAGAAACCAGAATCTTCCTTTACATGTTACTGAGAATACTCAAATCAAAGCAGCGTCAGCCATCAATGATACAAAGTTGTTCTGATCCTGGTCCAATCCTTGTCTGGTCTTGGTTTGATCCAGAGCTAATCCTGTTTCTATCTTGGTCTGGTCATGGTCTGATCTAAAGCTGGTGGTGGTCTAATTCTGGTCTGGTCCTGGTCTGATCCTACTCTGTTATTCGTCTAAACCAGGTCCTGTCCTGGTCTTATCTTGGTCCAATCAAGGTCATGTCTTTGGTCTAATCCAGAGCTGGTCCGAGTTTATTCCTTGTCTGGTAGTGATCTATTTCTGATATGGTCCTGGTTTGATCCAAAGATGGATCTGGTCTATTGCTGGTCTGATCCTGGCTGATTCTGGTCTTGTTCAGGTCTTTTCTGGTCTGATCTAGAGCTGGCTCTGGTCTGTTCCTGGTCTGAATCATAGCTAGTCCTGGTCTAAACATGGTCTGGTTCTGGTGTGGCCTTGTCTAACCCACTGCTCATTGCTTCCATCAAGTTTTGAAGGTCTGCACCAAACCCTGCAAACCTGAACGTCTGGATGAATGCAGTGGTTTCAAAGTTTGGAATCTCTAAAGTGACAAAGCTGAGCGAACAGGGACCTCTATGCTTCGCAGTTGAAGGTCTTTTCCATCCTTCAGATCCCTTCTGTGGATGTCTCAAAAGCCAAAGCTGAGAACAATCCACTCTAAAAGTTTAACACTTTGATATGTGTGACTGGAAATGGCCTAGCGTGGCTTTTAGACCTTCCCTTTATTGGTGAATAGCTTCTCCTATTCCTCAGAAGAGCCAGAGGAACACCTAGAGGTTCATTCACTTCTTCTGCTGTAGCTTCTGTTGCATCTATGACTGATGTTGGAGAAAAATGTGTTTTTAAAATGTCCAGAATTCATCAAAAAGACAAACCACTGATCCATTGACCACTAAATTATTGGCGGTGTGAAATTATGGGATGTTGGGTCAAAGTTTGGAGTTGTAAACTGTGATGTCGTTCTTAACCAGTTACATATTTACCCCTTCTTCTCCTAAAAAGGTTTTTGTGTTAATAAGAGTTACAGCTGAAGTTCAGTCACTCAGCGTTTGTTTAAAAACGGGAAACAAGCCAGCCCCCCCCCCCTTTTCTCCACTAACACAGGTGTTGCTTCTCTGCCCCGCCCTCAGGAAAGACTCACCATGACGGAGAGCAGGTCTGAACAGGTGAGGGTGTGATCCCTCTGTGCTTGATCCACAGCGAAGCCGACAGCCGGGCGGATCGAGGAGGAATGGCTGGAAACTTTGACCTGAACCAGCCTCTCATGGGGGCCGGACTGGAGTGAGTGTTTTCCTTCTTCTCTGTTTGGCTTCCTGCTATGGACCTTCAGGAATAGATTGATCCTGAAGTTCCAACAGTGTATGTCCACCAGCGTTTGTCCGCTTTCATTTTTGTGTCATGTGACCCACGGCGGGCCTCTAGTTCTGACAACATGTTTGAATGTCTGCTTCCTGCACTGTCTGTGTGGAGGTCAAAGGGAAGTGGAGTCCCTCTGACTGACTTATGGAAGTTAAAGGCGGAATTTACAGTGCCATGTTTTCACCTGTGACCTGTGGTCTTCATCACAACCTTCTGAAGAAGACTCACATTAGTCTGACCAAAGAAACAGCAAAATTATGGAAAATAAAAACAACTTCTTTCCAGGAAGTGGGCTCTGTCAATCCTCTGGTGATGTTGTTCATCTTTTATAAACTCGTATTACTGGGGTGTCAAACTCAGTTGCACAGGCGACCTAATTAAAAACACACTTTAGGTTTTAAAACTGAACTTTTTGAACATAAATATGAATAAAAATAGGAACATTAATCAAGAATAAATCAAGATAAACCTTAAATACCGTAAAATATTTTGCTCTCCATAAAAATATATTCTGTCAAAATTATACAAATATGAACATTCTGCAAAACAAATCAAACAAAGCCTGGGAATTTTAATTATAAGAAATAAAAAATATGTTGTTTTCTTTGCTCTTGACCAATATTTTTGGAGCTGGCATCATTTTTAGCAATAAGTTCCTTTCTGCTTGGTGTGTGAAGTCCTGTGTGCTTCTTTGTGAAACGTGTCAGAGGGATTGGATTTTTTAAAGCCTGTTATTGTGAATATCATTTTTAGGTCTAATAAAACATTAAAAACTAATTCATAGAACTCATCACTGCGATTACTCCAAACATTTTCCTAATTTTGTGCAACACCAACAGTAAAAATCCTCCAAAAAACCTCAATCCATTGATGAAAAATGATCTATTGTTTCTTTCTGATCTCAAAGAGTGCAGCTGTTTTTCTGCATTACCTGCTGTCTTCATGTCAAATAATGACACCAACTAAACAATAGATAAGTAATAAAAATATCTACAATGGTTAGTAAATAATGACATTATAAATGTGTTGCTACACCCACTACACCTCCCCTTTTCGTTCTTAAAGACAGGAGCGCGTCCAGCTGCAAGGACACCAATTCACAGTTACAAAGTCTGTGAAATGCATAATACAAAACCGAGCATGGCGCAATTTTTCTTTTCTTCCAAGCACGGGGACACCGGCCCCCATTGAAATGTGCGCCCCGGGCAATTGCCCGTATTGCCCGTGCCTAAAACCGCTACTGGCACTGTGTGTGAAACCAAACTAGAGCAAATTACAGATGGAGTCGGGGGGGGGGGGGGGGCATTCATCAGCATTCCAGCTCTGCTCAGAGGACTGCTCAGAGATCCCTCCTTAGCTGAGATCATGGTCTTGATCTCCTCTCTCTTGCCCCTTTTGAACAGTCTGTGGTCACCAACCTGGGTGTGAAACTTGATGCAGTCTTGAAGCTCCACCTCCAAATAAACGCTGTGACCAGGTCCTGCTTTTTTCAGATGCAATGTCTGGCTAGGACTAACTCCTTTATATCAAAAACGAACCTTGTCATCCATGCCTTCGTGTTCTCCAGACTAAATTATTGCAGCTCTTTGTATGCTGGGTTACCCAAAGCTTCCTAAGCCCAACCTGCAGCTGAGCCAGATTTGTTTGTGGTACAAAGAAGTTTAACCACATAATACCAATTTTGGTTTCTTTGAACTGGCTGCCAGTGCAATACTTGTTTCTTATTCAAATTCTGGTGCTTATTTTTAAGTCCCTGACAGGTACGGACGGCACCTTCTTACCTCTCCAGTCTGCTATTAAAATATTCCTCCCTAAAGTCCTTACGTCAGTTTGTGTTAATGGTTCCCAGAACCAAACAAGCGTTTGCTGTGTTGGCATCTAAGCTATGGAATCAGTTGCCACCGGCAGTTAGAGAAGTAGCATTCTTAGAGAGTTTGAAAAGAGAATTGTTCCTCCATTTCAGCCTAGCCCTGTCATTTTGCTGGTTTGAATCTTTGTTTTAAATTTGTGTTCTGCTTTTTATTCTTTTCAATATATGCCTCTACAACGTTTTAATTTGGTTTTATGCTTTTAATTCTTTTGTTTTATGAGTGTACAATGTTTTGTTCTCCCTGTGTACAGCCTTTTGGGCTTACTTGACTGGTGGTGGAAGATGCTTTTTAAATAAACAAATCATGAAATAGGCTGCCTTCTTCTAATTTTTCTCGTGTTCTTTCGTCAGGAGCCCAGCAGATGAAGAAGGTGTTCATGTCAGCTTCAGCCAGCTGATTGCAGAACAGATTGGAGAAGATCCTGATGGATTTGAGCTGCAGCAGCTGCAGAGAGCGCTGAATGATGAGGACAGAGGTACGCTTCCGAAAGACCTTTTTGTTAGCGTGCGGTGAGTTTCCTTCATGACTGGATGTTTGGGTTTCTTCACAGATTATGTGGGCGAGTTAGGGTCTGCATTTGAGTATCCGGGGCGGGGGCTAAATGACATGGAAGGGGAGGATGATGATGGAGGACAAACAGACCCACAGGACGGTTTACCCTGGTCCTCTGCCACGCTGAAGATCCTGTCCTCCATGCCCAGCCGCACCATTGGTGAGCATCAGCTGGTTCTGACCAGCCCAGCATCTGTGGGTTCAGGCCTTGTTTTGGAGGGTCCGGTTCGTTTTTAGAATAAGAACAATTTAATTCAATTCAATTTTTTTTGTATTAGCCCTAATTCACAAAAAATGTCGTCTCAATGGGCTTCGTACCGGTAATTGTAAGGTAAACATACAATCAAAATTATCATAAATGCATAGAATTGAATATGATAATACTAAAACTTTAACTAAACAGACTAACTAAAGGAGAAGGAGAGTAGAAGTAGATGAGAATAGAGGACAGAACCCCACTGCACCATAGTTTCCCCAGCTTCAAACTTCTAGCAGCCTACTAGCAACTAATTGTTATTAAGTTTAATTTAAACACCTTAACATTAAGTTAAATAATCTCTGAATACTAACTAGTCTGACTATAAGCCAGTCCAAAGAGGAATGTTTTCAGTCTAACTTTGAATGTAGAAACTGAGTCGGCCTCTCTTACATGAGCTGGGAGTTTATTCCATAAAACAGGAGCTTGGTGGCTAAACGCTCTACCTCCAACCATACTTTTACTAATTCTAGGAACCACAAGCAGTCCTGCATTTTGTGAGCAAAGTGTTCTCATTGGATGGTAAGAGACTATGAGGTCCTTAATACCTTAATAACAATCTAGCTGCTGCGTTCTGAACAAGCTGGAGACTTCTTAAGAAACTCTTAGGACACGCTGCTCACAAAGAGTAACAGTAATCTTCAGCTTCACACTTTCAGTTCCAGGAGATTTTTTGATCACGTCCGTCAATTATGAAGGATGAAGCTGTTTAATTTCTGTTGAAATGTGATCATATAAAGATCATTTAGACTTTTGAACTTTTTTTTTTTTTTTAGTTTTTTTTTTTTTTTAGGCAGATGTTATTCACGCGTATTTACGTGCAACTAAGCACAAAAATTCATGTTGGTCACACATGATACGTGCAGCCAAAGTGCACATCGCTGCATTGCCTGCATGCATTTTAACCCTAACCGCGACTTAATAATGTACCAATAGTCCCTTTCTTTTTTTTATCAAACACTATTTTGTTTTATAGTAAAAACAATTGTTTTTATAAATAAAATTTAGGGTTTAGCACATTGTGGCATTTTTATCATTGTTTATTATATACATTTTTTTTCTGTTCAAATTCCTGAGATAGTTTTTAGCAATAAAGAGGTACTTTAAAAGTTTAATGGAATATTTCAGCTTTAAATTTTTCTTCAGGTTCAAATCAAACTCCTCATCAGCATTCCCATGCTTTTCACACTGGGAGAAATTCTGGGCTGTTCATTCAAATCCAGTTCTCAGATCAAATCATAACAAGAACCGTTTGTCTTTTCTCCTCTGACAAATGCACCTGATTTCATCTGTGACCCCCGGCCAGGCCGCAGCAGGGGGGCCATCCTCTCTCAGTACTACAACAAGACCCTGCAGCTCCGGAGGCGCGGTCAGAGACGCTCGTCCATCCGAGACTTCTCCCGCTGCTCCCGGCCAACCATACGAGGCTACGGCATGGAGGTGGACACAACGGACGGACCAGAGTCTGAGAGTGAGGCCCTGACCTGTTCGTTTGTGTCAATGTGTGCGTGTTGGTGTTCTGGGAGGAGGGGGTCTGTTCATAAACAATGCACTCAGGCCTGTGAGAGTCTACAACAACAGACCAAGATGAAGTTATTTTTCTCCATCCTTCACCTCTTTGAAATTAAATCCTCCTGTTTCTTTTCTCAGCTTTATAGCCTTTAATTAAAAATAACAAGTTTCTGTGAAATTTGTTGGCCTAAAGTTCAGAATTATAAATAAAATGTAGTTGATAGATGAGACAACCTGCTTGTGTCACACCCAACCTTTTTAGAGGGTGAAGGTGAAGGTGGGTGTAAATGTACCTGAGACCAAACAGCAGAGATCCGGGATTCGTCCTTTCTCCTATAAAAAAAACAAAACGACAATGATGGTGGTTATGCTTTGCTTCATCTTCTGGTTGTGGATTGTCTGCAGTGGAGAAAAAGACGGAGGGCTTGGTGAACAACCTGCAGAGCCTCTCCGTGGGAGAGAGACTGAAGATGCTGCGAGGGATGCCTGTGAGCGTGGCCGAGAAAAAAGAGCTGAGGTCAGAGCCTCTTTCTGCCTGTCGCCCAACGTTTAGAAACGTGTCGTGCTGAGTCTTGCTTTCTCGCTCACACAGGAGGCTAACATTACAAAAGGACAAGCCTCCCCCCTCCAGCAGTAAGATTCCTTGTTGCAGTCAGCTCAAGTTTTACATCATCATAGTAAGTCAGAGTTTTCTGTTCCTCTCAGCGTTTGTCGGTAAGCAGCTGGGAGCTGCAGCAGCGTGGGGGGTTGTTTACCGTGACCCTTGGGTTCATCACTGCAGAGCTCACAAGTGTTTGTTTCTGGCTCTTTCACACAAGACTGAGCAACAAAAGCGTTCCTGACACCAGGCGTGGCTCTGAGCTCTGCTTAGTCCTCCTGTATTCTCTTTCTAACGGAGAAATACAGCTTTGAACGTTGTGCGGCCCAAACGTGAGGTCTCCTTTAAGCTACGATCACCCCGCCCTCTGCAATGTGCGTTCAAGCTGTCACTTAGGTCTGTGATAACACGTGTAAATGTCACTTCTGGGCTTCAAAACCCTCGCACTCACCTGTCGCCACGCAAATCTCTACGACTGTTTTCGGGCTGTACGTACAAAACACACGGCCTCTGAATGTGCCAGTTAAACCAGGTCAAACTTTGACCAATCAGAGACTTGGATTTGGTAGTGACGTATGGATGGCATCCCTTTTGATTCACAGAAGTGGCAACCATTGGAAAATTTATCGTGGAAGAGAAATGATGCAACACAAAGTCTTTTATATATTGGAAAAGAGCTGAAAGAAAAAGCCTTGAGCAAGATTCATGAGATGTGAACCGCTTCGACATTTCACACCAAGCCTCTTCCAACTGTTGGTGCCAGACATGTGCTAGTAAACAGTTGGGGGGGGAGAAGCCCCTCCCTGTCTGTCCATTGTGAACACTATGGGCAAAATGCCTGGTATACGCAGCATTCTAGGTGCTGCTGCAGCAATGAGGGGCTAAGGTCACGAGGAAGAAGCCTTTCCATCTTCACCCTAGTAAATGTTTTCCACACAAGAAGGTGATGATTAAAACCCGAGCAGCAGACTAGATCTCCATCATATCTCTGAGGTTCCAGCATGTCACCACATCCTGCTGGTCCTCAGAAGAACCTGAAATGTCCAGCTGAGCACCAAACTACAACTTGTTCATGTTTAGAGAGGGGGTGTGTGAGGTCCCCCCATCTCATATGTATTTGCACATAATGACCACAGAGAAACCTGCATTCGTTCCCACATCTAATTATTTTCTACATAGCCTTCCCCTGATGTCAACTTTCCTGAAAGAGTCCTGATGATGTGTGTTTCTGCCCCCCAGGCGGCGAGGCACAGCTGGTACAGCTGGCTGTCCTTCCTGCACTCCCTCCAGCCGTGGCAGTTTCTGTTTAAGAGAATCGGAGGCCGCTTTGGGACCGGAGTCCTCTCCTACTTCCAGTTCCTGAAGACCCTCCTGTTATTCAACGTCTTCCTATTCCTGGTCACGTTCGCTTTCCTGGTGCTCCCCCAGGCGATGCACCCTACAGAGCTGCCTGTGGGGGTGCGAGACTTCTCTGGGCTGGAGCTAATCAGTGGAGCGGTAAGATTAGAGCTGGGGTGGCAGCAAACCCATAAGCTGCATTCGCAAAGGTCTCCAAATTTCTTCAGCTAAAGTAATTAAAACCTGTTTTTAGGACTATAAACCAAAAGCAAAGTCCTAATCTCTGTCAGACACATCTGTCTGTCCTGCCCCCTCCCGCCCCCACCATGTGTTGAAGTCTGCTTCATGCTTGTTGCTGCTCGATCCTCCTGGAGGATCAGAGAAGAATTATCTGCAGAAAACCTCATGTTGGTTGTAATGTACTTTTCGTAGCATTATCTGCTGAGGTCCTTGTGCTCCTGAAGTTTTCCCGTTGGTTCTTTCCAAAGATTTTGGTGACATTCAATGTTCAGAAAGAGGACTGCTGTACATCAGTTCTTTGTCGCTCTATGCTTCTCGCTCAGAGACCCGTTCCAACACAGGTTCAGCTCAATCGAAGGATATGTTTAGACTGAATCTGGTTTCTTTTCCCCTTTCTGTGTCTCAGGGGCTCTTCACTGATACGGTGATGTACTACGGGTACTACAGCAACTCCACGCTGCAGAAGAGCTGTGCTAGAGAGCACAACGCGTCCGCCTCCACCGACCATGACTGTGTGTCCGAGCGCCTCTCCTACAACATGCCGCTCGCCTATTTCTTCACCATCGGGATGTCGTTCTTCATAACCTGCATCATCCTTGTGTACAGGTGCTGAGAGGAAAGCTCCACCTCCCTTTGCTTCTGCTCGTAAATTTGACGCTCTTTTCTGCTGGCAGCATGTCCAAGTCATTCGGCCGCAGTTTCCGAATTGACAAATCTTACAGCATCTTGGCCATGAAGGTCTTCAGCTCCTGGGACTTTAGGGTCATCAAGAAGAGCTCCGTGGAGCTCATGTCTCAAAACAACTGCACACAGCTGAGGGTATGCAGAAGCATGGTCAGAGAAACCATCTCCACATCCTTCTTCCTCCTTTTCTGTCCATCAAATACTGATGAATCTGTTTCTAACTCCCTGCAGGAGATACTAGCAGAGGTGGTTCAGAAGAAGGAGAAGAACGGTGGGTGCCAGGCGCTGTGGCGGCTGATGGTCCACGGGCTGGCGTGGGCGATCTGCATTGGAGGCACTGCTGGCTGTGTGATCAGCGTTTACTTCTTCTCTGAATACATGCACCAGGTGAGGCTGCCGTCCTGCTTTACCTTCATGGGTCACTCAGAGCCACGCCTCCTGCCAGAGTTGATCTTTCAGTCATTTGTTTGTTCCCGCATTAGAGGGTTGCACTAAAAAAAAATCTTGTTTCAGTGTCAAACTGTCAGAAGAGGATACGATACACACAGAAAGACGCACACACATACTGTATATGCACAGAAACACACTCCTAAACACACACACATACAGTGATGGACAAAATAGTTGGTACCCCCTTAGTTAAAGAAAGAAAGTCCACAATGCTCACTGAAATGATTTGAAACATTCAAAGTAACAATAAATTAAAATGTATTGAAAATTAAATAATCAAAATCAGCCATTACTTTTGAGTTTTTGATTAACAGAATTATTTAAAAAAACAAACTAATGAAATAGGGCTGGACAAAAATGATGGTACCCATAACCTTTTGAGGCAATCACTGCAATTAAACGGTTTCCGTATTTGTCAATGAGCCTTCTGCACCTGTCCACAGGTATTTTGGCCCACTCCTCACGAGCAAACTGCTCCAGTTGTCTCCGGTTTGACGGCTGTCTTCTCCAAATGGCATGTTTCAGCTCCTTCCACAGATGTTCAATGGGATTCAGATCTGGGCTCATAGAAGGCCACTTCAGAATAGTCCAACGCTTTTCTCTCAGCCATTCTTGGGCTTTTTGGCTGTGTGTTTTGGATCGTTGTCCTGTTGGAAGACCCATGACCTGCGACTGAGACCAAGCTTTCTGACACTAGGCAGCACATTTCTATCAAGAATGCCTTAATAATCTGGATATTTCATTTTACCTAGCACAACTTCAAGACACCCTGTGCCAGATGCAGCAAAGCAGCCCCGAAACAGAACTGAGCCTCCTCCATGTTTCACAGTAGGGACAGTGTTCTTTTGGTTGTATGCTTCATTTTTGAGTCTACGAACATAGAGCTGATGTGCCTTACCAAAAAGCTACAGTTTTGTCTCATCTGTTCCCAGAAGCTTTGTGGCTTGTCAACATGCATTTTTGCAAATTCCAGTCTGGCTTTTTTATGATTTCCTTTCAACAGTGGTGTTTTTCTTGGTCGTCTCCCATGAAGTCCACTCTGGCTCTAACAAGGAAGAATGGTGCAATTTGACACTGATGTACCTTGATCTAGGAGTTCACCTTTAATGTCTTTGGAGGTTCTTCTGGGCTCTTTAGATACAGTTCCAACTATCCGTCTCCTCAATTTGTCATCAATTTTCCTCTTCCATCGTCCAGGGAGGTTGGCTACTGTCCCGTGGGTCTTAAACATCTGAATAATATGTGCCACTGTCGTCACAGGAACTTCAAGCTGCTTAGAGATGGTTTTATAGCCTTTACCTTTACAATGTTTGTCTATAATTTTGTTTCTAATGTCCTGGGACAATTCTCTCTTTCGCTTTCTGTTGTCCATGTTCAGTGTGGTACACAGCTTTTCACATAACAGCAACGTGACTTTTTGTTGACTGATTATGAGTTTTAAAACAGCTGTGATGTCAATTAAACTAAAGGACAAACCTAAGTTCATAATGACCCCCAGGGCAATTAGTTCTCAGTCTTTTATGGAGGTACCATCATTTTTGTCCAGCCCTATTTCAGTAGTTTGTTTTTTTAAATAATTCTTTTAAACAACTCAAAGTAATGGCTGATTTTGATTATTTAATTTTCAATACATTTTAATTTATTGTTACTTTTGAACCTTTCGAGTAATTTCATGGAGAATTGTGGACTCTCTTTATTTAACTGAGGGGTACAAACAATTTTGTCCACCACTGTACACAGAAACACACTCCTAAACACACACACACACACACACACATATATGGACAGAAACACACTCCTAAACACACACATATGCACAGAAACACAAAGACACACACCTATATGCACAAAAACACTCCTAAACACGTGCACCCATACACACTCACAGATACACACAAACACACACACGTGTATGTACAGAAACACACAGACACACACTCAAGTACACATATGAACACACACACAGACATGCTCACAAACACACGCAGGCTAAAAATTTAAAATATGTTCTGAATTTACTATTCTGATCATTTATTAGTGATCAAAATAAGTTACAACACTATTTCTGTGCAGATTCCTCCAGTTCATCTTCTTTCAGGATGATGAAATCCCTCACACACATTTCTTGTTGCTTGAACATGTTGTTGTTGCCTTCTTCCAGTTCAGCTAGAATTCACAGGTCGGTCCAGAAGACTTTTTCGCTGCTCCTGTAAATATATACAACTTCCAACATACATCTCAAGAGAACATTTAAATTATATTAAAATAAGTTATAATTTATCAGAAAACAGGGTTTAAACTGTAGGCTCCTCTGTACGCAAAGCCTAATGCATATATGTCCAAATATAGACGTACTGATGGACTTGTTCAGTTTTTGTCTGAAAACAATCACCAACTCTTCATAAAATGTTTGACAGCCAGAAGCAATGGCTGGAATGCAGCAGCTTCAAACTGGTCAACAGGTATGGCTTTGCCATAAAACAATAAAAGATGGAGTCCCATCATCAATGCAGGTTTTTGGTCAGGTTTCTCTTGGTCATGTCAAACTGCACAGACTCCGTCCATCTCACTGTAGAAGAATAAGACAAACGATTGTCTGGAGTTTTTGGAAAGAATTCTTGTTTTTTCTCTCTGCAGGATCTGCAGCGAACGTCCCGTCAGACCAACACAAACCCCTTACTGAAGGAAGCCAGCCTGCTGGCTCTGCCTGCTCTGGTGTCCCTCCTCAACCTGCTGCTGCCGAGCCTCTTCAGCCTGGCCGCCTGGATGGAGGAGTACCACTCTCCGTCTGTGCGCACATACGTGGCTCTAGGACGGTAGGGCTGCAGCAGGGCTGCCGGACATGCAGAGGCAGTGGGCAGGACTGTAACTTCCTTTTGTCGTCTGCAGAAACTTGATGCTGAAAGTGAGTGTGCTCGCTGTCCTCTGTTATCACTGGCTGGGTCGGGTGGCAGCCAATCCCAGCGACATTAACCTCATGGTAATTTTCATTTCACACATACTGCATACAGAAACAGAACACACACTCCCACCAGACTCCCCCGGCCACGACTAACCAGTTTTAGGTTTGCAGAGGAGCTGCAGGAACACAGAAAGAGCAGTTCGGATCATGGAGCTGCTCACAGGCCTCAGTGTGGGCGGAGCAAAGAGCGTCTGAGGGATTCTCAGGGCAAACTTTATGCAAATGAAGAACAGCAGTGATGGAATCGGGCTGAGCTTCCATGATCGTCCTTCAACGCTTGTCTCAATGTCCCAACCCATAACCAACAATATAAAACGCCTCCTCCTTACACACACACAAGCACACAGACACACACAGAATGGGAATGCGCTCCTCTGTTGGTTTGTTCTTCAGTGTGGATCAGTGGTTCCTGCTGCTCAGCGTCACAGTGAGTGGACTTACATCACACACGGTTCTTGTTTTCTTCTTCGCAGTGCTGGGAGACGTTTGTGGGTCAGGAACTGTACCGCTTCCTCATCATGGACTTCATCTTCACGCTTTTGAACACGCTGTTTGGAGAGCTGCTCTGGAGGTGGGTCAGGGTGTCTGTTCTCTAGAAAACATCTGCAGATAATTGAAGATGTTCTCTGGAGTTTATAACCGCTTAATGAATAGATTCAATACAATCAATAAGCAGTTTTATTAAAACTGTGATACTAAAGCACAAATGGAGCAGACAAAAGTTCATAAAAACAAATGAAATATTAAAAAAATCATACTTTTTAGCAATTTTCAAGGTGGTAAAGCATAAAACCTGTCTTCAACTGAGTTTTTTTTAAATGTTTTTCTTCTGTAGGTTTAAATGGTGAGTGTGGGATGAACCCCGGTGAAATGTGTTCAAAACCTTTATTCTTTCCTCCTAACTCAATGTTTTCTTCTCCTCAATTATTAAACCTTCTTAAAGATCAACTGACTTTCAATCACATGTTTCATTTGAACTTTTATCCACTGCAGGTTTAACAACAGTTGAGCAGGAGGAAAAAATAAAAAGA
Source organism: Oryzias sinensis (assembly GCA_037389245.1). Classification (NCBI taxonomy): domain Eukaryota; kingdom Metazoa; phylum Chordata; class Actinopteri; order Beloniformes; family Adrianichthyidae; genus Oryzias; species Oryzias sinensis. The sequence continues at coordinate 10,945,992 of CM074490.1, forward strand.
AGAAACCAAAAAATACCTCAGATAACAAATAATGAAGTGAAGGAACAGGATTAGGCTTGAAGGGATGTCTTACAGAGAAAGGAAGAGGCTCTTTAATCTGTGAAAACATCAATATCTGAAAAAAAAAAAGTCCTCAATGTCAAACTGAGGTTCTTGTCACCTACTGAGCAGAATATCATCGAAGGATCCAGAGAAACTTGTGCAAGCCTCTGGGAATTGGTTTTAAATGATGCTTTTTGTCCCTCATGGAGATCATATCATCAGTGACATCAATGCATGATCCAGAAACCTCTGTGGGAGAACTTCATCCTCCTCATCTGTAAAATTCCTTAAAGTCCCAATTTTTATCTCCTGAAGTCTTTAAACAGTTTGGAAAAGGAGGAGATGCGGCAACGTGATAACCATGGTAACCATGTCCTGCAGAAGCTTCTGTGAGGATGAAAACGTTGCTTCAGATATGAAGGTCCTTTAGTTTTTATTCAAATATAAAAAAAACTTTCCAGAATTCAGGTGTGTCGTCTACGGACATCCCAATCCAGTTGTTTTGGCACCGATCCGGTTTTGAGTCACTTTATTTCAGAATCTGCTGAAACCAAGTCCCGATCTGATTCTAACACAGCAAAAACAATTACCAAATTTAAGAAAAAGATCCAGATTGTCGCTGATTTATATATAATTTTTTCATTTAACTCTGAAACAGAGCCCTTTTTTAAGTAGTTTGAACAATCAACCAAAATGGTTAACTAGTTACTATTCAAAATCGGTAATAATTAGTAATGTCAGAAAGTCTGGTGACTGCAGTTTTAGTATTTTCTGAGCTGTTGAACATTTCTGATCAGATGTGATTCAGATCTACAATAGAAATTCCTAGAATTTAAAAACAATGACTTTCTTCCAAACTTATTGCTTTAACATGAAAGTGTGTATTAATGACTAGTTCATATCAATGGAGCCATTTATTGGTGGTGGTTGTTTTTGAGACATTGGTTTATTTTTGGGGATTGTTTTTCCCGTAGCTCGCACTTTGTAGATGGTCCCTTGGCAGCCGTGTCTCTCTCTGTTTAATTCTAATTAAAAATAATTTTTAAAACATCAGTTTTTTTAAATGCCTTAGTATCTCATTATTTGTTTAAAGAGAAACTAATAAAAAGACTTTCTGCCAGGTTAAACATTTATAAAAAAAAAAACTATTGAGGTCTTAATCTCACTAACTAGAGTTTACGTTGTTTTTGTGCTCCTCCTGCTCAAACTTGACACATTCTGCTGCATTAAAATGTTCATGACTTCTGCTAGAGTGTTTATCTGTATTAAAAACCCCGTAGTATAGCGCTGATCATAACAAGAATGAAATATCAATTCTGATTGTGTCTGAAACTACATCATCAGCCCCGGTTTCTGGTCACGTGACCGGATCGGAACATCACTAGTGGGCTCCATCGTGTTCTCTGCCGTCTGCAGGTTGTTTTCTCGGAACGTGCTGAGGAGGAGCAGGAATCCGGCGTTCGACATCGCCCGGAATGTTCTTGACCTGATCTACGCACAGACGCTGGCCTGGTACTGAATGTTCACATGAGCATGAAGCCTCTCCACGGCCTTCCACTGACCACCGTGAATGTGTTCATGCAGGATCGGCGTCCTCTTCAGCCCCCTGCTGCCGGCCGTGCAGATCCTCAAGCTGCTGCTGCTCTTCTACGTCAAAGTGGTAGCTCAGCCCGAACTCTGTGGCTGTTGTGGCGGTCAGGTGGTAGCTTCATCCACCCTCTGACGCCGGCTCTCCTCTGCCTGCAGACCAGTGTGATGATGAACTGTCAGGTCCCCCGGAGGCCCTACAGAGTCAGCCAGATGACCACCATCTTCATCACCCTCCTCTGCTTCCCCTCCTTCCTGGGTGCATCTGTGTGTGTCACTTACACCATGTGGAGGTACTCCGACCGAGTGACCTGAATTTACCGAAAACCTAAAGTTGATTTCAAAAGATTCATTTAGAAAATGATGGTTGTTTGATTTTTATGACAATCCTGTGAGGTCGTCCACATTTGGCCCCTTATTGCACAGACCCTCTGCCTCTCCGTGCACGCTCAGCACTCACCTGCTTCCTCTCCCCCCAGCATCAAACCCTCTTCCTCGTGTGGCCCGTTTCGGGGGCTCAGGACCATGTTCCAGGCCGGGAAGCGCTGGGTTCAGGAACTGGAGAAGAATAATCCGGACCTTTCCGTGCTGGCCAGGGTGCACGCCTACCTGGTGGAAAACCCGTTTTTTCTGTTCGTTGGAGCAGGCATCTTCCTGTGAGCGTGCATGTGCACATGCAGCTGTTTGAGACTGAGGACTGTGGGTCAGTGTTTGTTTCTCCCTGCAGGATCGTGATCTACTTCTACAGCCAGGTGGTGGACGGCCAGAGGAAGGTCATCGAATTGCTGCAGGAGCACATAGAGGAGGTCAGAGACACCCGGAGCCTCTGCAGAAAAGCCCGTCTTTGTTGCTCAGTTTGTTTGATTTCCAGGCAGGATTCAAGACAAACATCAAAAATCACTTTCATCCCAGTACTCAGTACCGGCTGGAATAGTGGTTTATTTGAAGTTCTTCAAGTCTAAAAGTGATCAATAATTCATTCTGGAGGTGTAACAATTCATTTTAACATTATATTCATATAATCATTTGTTGTTGACGATACGATTTATAGTCAATATTAGTTAATTTCGAACAATCCAAATAAATCCGATTCACTGACCTAAAATCGTTCCAGAGCGTCGGATGCTTTCATCTGATGGATGTCACGGATGTCTGCAGCAGGAACGTCTCTCTTTGTTCTTTGATCTGTTAATTTTCAACCAAATTTGGGTTTGCAGTGCGCTCTCTTCCTAGCTTGTGCACGTGCAGCAATCACCAGAAAAGACTCTGCTTTCCTCTCATGCGCTCCATCGTAATCGCTTCTTTCTTCTGAAACTTTTTGCGGCTCCCTGTCTTAAACCCCTTCCCCTGGGGGAGAAACGAAGGCGTTTTTAGCAACAAATCTTCTTTTCTGCAGATTTTTAGCTGAAGAAATGTCTGCAGAGAAGAAGAAATTCAATAAAAACCGATATTCACTTGTCTAAGTGCATTCTTCTGATTCTAGAATCTTTTTTTTAATCAATGAATTTAAAAAGTGTCTCTGTCTCATCAGGACAGCTAACTACAAAGGAGGTTTTCACTGTTTGACAGTTTTCCTCTTCTACTCTTTGTTCAGGAGGGAGCGCATAAAAAGTACCTAATCTCTAAACTTCAGAACATGCATGAAAGCAAAAAGAGAATCCCCAGAAGACTCAGGAGTCAGGTGAGTCTGATGCTTTGCTCCTGCATTTTCAGCAGAGCCAGAGTACACGCTCACAAAAATCCGAATAAGAGGTTTGAACTTTGACTGGAAATGCAGGGACAAGAAAATCCTCTGCGTGACTTTTTTTTTTGAGAATTATTATGTAAAACAGCGTAAAGATTGTAGCAGCATTGCTGTTAGCTTTGCTGTGTGACTCCAGAAACAACACGTTGCTGCTGTTTGTGTCTGCGAGGAAGAAACAGCGATTAGCTTAGATACGCAGCACATGTGACTTCTGTCTGCAACATTTTATTATAAAACTAAAAATGTATCCAATATAGATGCACGCAGGGGGAAATCTCTGAATGTTAAACCATTTCAGTAAATGATTTTCCCGTTAACAATAATTTGAGGAATCAGAGAAGGATAAGATCGTTGTGCGTGTAAAGGGACTCCCCTGAAATGACTGTTTCTATATTCTTTTCTTCTGGAAATGTACACTATCATTGAAGCAGTTCTTCTTTTTTCCCAGAAATGTTGTTTTTGTAGTTTTTTCTTACCGAGAAGGAAGTGAGTTTAGCTTACCGTAGTCTGTTGAGTTCAGTTTAGCCATTACCTATTGATTTTTATGGTTTCATGTTCTTATAAAATTACCGGTATGAAGCCCATTGAGACGACTATTGTTGTAATATTGGGCTTTATAAATAAAATTGAACTGAATGGACTCACTGACTGCTGTTCTTCTTCAGGACTCTGGCTGTTGAAGCTGCTCCTCCTGCAGGAGAGCCTTCTCCGCTGAGGAGCCTGGCTCCCGCCGGAGCTTTGCTGGGATCAGTCAGGATCCTTCCTACAGATTATTGGAGCTCTGATGTTTGCTCAACAGCCAGAATAAGGAGGAATACGAGGCGTCTGGAAGAAACCAGCAGCGGTGGATCATCTGAGTCACTGATCACTTTCTCACCCACTGTGAATTCATGTTTTTTCTGTTATAGGAAAAATACTTGATTGTTTAAACTTTCTGGAGAAAAGTTTTTGCTTAACAAGTTTTAGATCTGCATGTTTTTGTTAATTTGTTTTTTAGTCCTGGATGCAAAATGTTTCTCTTTTTTGTAATAAATATGTAACTGAAACAGGAGTGTTGGTAGTTCAGCTTAAGGTGAAACACAGATGAACTAGTGGGAGTAGATTCTAACAAAGGTTCCAGTATTTTATTAAAAAAAACATTATTTAGGATTTATCTCAGGGTAAAAGAGATTCCTGTTACTTTCCATTACCATTGGTAGTTTCTGTGGCAAACTGGTCTCTGAACAGAAGAAACGGCAAAACTGCTAATTCCATCGTAAATGTTCAGAAAAGAAGGAAGAAGATGGCTGCATGGAGCCCAGGGGGAGGAGTTTTGTAGTTTAAGGCCCTCCCTGACCCAACCCTGATTTGGGACAAGCACATTAAAACAGCAGAGCACCTCCATGTGTTTTTCAGTCATTTACAGCAGCCTCAGATGGTCTGATCCATGTTCGATTCTCATGCTCCATAGCCACAAAGGACTTAGGTCACGTGGATGTTTTCTCCTGGGAGGCAGCAACACTTGTTGTCCTTCCGTTCGATGTCTGGATCAGTGTACGTTGCTCATTATGCAGCTAAGTTAGAAAAAAAACGAGATTCTGACTTAAAGTCTCAAAAAATTCAAACGGATCCAACCAATTGCATCACAAGAAGCCAAAAGCTCCAATCGCACTCCTTATCTTTGCCTTTAGAGGGAGAGAGAGTCTTGACAAACTACAACAGCTTTCTGATGAGGAGGAACAAAATGTGGAATAAATATAACGATACCAAGATATAATTTTTTCTTACCGCAAACTGCTACTTGCATGGAACCAGCTCTCTGATTGGTTACACAGCTATGACAGCTGTGCAAGCCGTCACACCAGGAGTGTGGGACCTTTAATGCCAAAAGAGGCGTTTGGGAAAATGTAGCTTTTAAACACTTGCAATAATAGAAATAGAACTATGATATAGTTTTATACATAAAACAAATTTAATTTCTTCCACTTTTGACACAAGTTCCTTTCAAAATGAAATACAACCGGCGTCAAATAAAATCCTGCTGCAGCTGATGAATTAAAAATAGGTCAAATCAAACGCGGCATTTTCTGTCATAAGACTTTAGTGCGTCTTCATCCTTTTTCTCCTTTTACTACAGCTTATATCCCCTTTGTTGGATCAATAAAAAGCTGTATTATATTCTAAAAACATCACAGCATTGGCATAGAGTCCATTGTTTTTAAATATATACACGTGAATGCAAATAAATACTTGAATAATTTCTAAACAACATAGACACTGCTGTGCAGCAGAAGATAAGGATGTGGTTTAATATGATCCTACTAATAAACCACTGACAGAAAATTTGACTTTTTTCTATCATTTTGCTCTGACAAGCTAAAAATGTAACAAGGACAAACAAAAAAAACAAAAACAACTTTATTTTTTTTCTCCAGAAAAAGCTTTGAATTTTTAGTTTCTTTTCTTTTATTTTTTTGTTTTTATTTCAATCACAATACAAATGTAAACACGGTGGTTTAAAAATACATAAAACGGTACAATGTGCTTAAAAAGGGGTGGGTTGAAGAGAAATCTTGTCTGCTCCCACCCCTTTTTTTTACAAAACCTGATGATGCGCATATTTCTATTTACAGATATGTGCAAAACATTCACGGTACAGTTCTGCATTGTTACTGTGTAAAAGTGACATTTTTTGTTTTATTAATCTATTAGTGACTTCTTGTAGGTGATTGTGAATATTTGTAAACTTTTGTTTAGTTTTAAACCTTCATCCAATCCGTTCCATAAATCCACACCACAATTTGATGAACACATTTGCTTCTTTTAACTAAACTCCATATCGAAGAGAGAAAAATCAGTAGCAGCTGACCTGAACTCCTCATACTGAGAGAGGAACATGATAAAACTATCTGCACTTCCAAAACACAAAGGCTCAAAAAATGTAAATCAGACTGATGAAGACACGTGGAAGATTACAGGAGGAGATGAGTCCAGATTACTCAACTGCAGGACACTGTATTCTACTGGAAACTAATTGATAAGCACAATTTCAGTCTGCAGATCACGCCTCTCTGGAACTGCAGCTATGTGTTACGAAGAAACAAACCCTTGTTTTACAATAACTGGCTCACTAAGGGGATGTGGTCTGTTCTGCATCTACTGGGTCATTCTGGAAAAATTTTGACGTTTGAAAATTTGTATTCCAAATTTCAATTATTGGATCGGAAACAATATGATGCTGTGATCAAAGCTTTTCCTCTGAGTTGATTTGGTTATCACAAAATCTATTGTTACAATAATGTTCCAGTAAGACTTCCTCCTCTCTTTTTGGATGGACAGCCGGTTACAAAGTCAGAATAACCAAACAGCTTCATACGAAGAACTTTTCCAAACATCTCCCCAGAAAAAAAATACATTTCTATACAATTATCTATAGAAAATGTAATTGAATTAAGATCAAATTTAATTAAACATTTTTATTTTACCAAAAGTAAAATAAAATCATTTTAAAAATAATAAGCTATATTTACCCATCCAAGGAATTTTTTAGACATCATTTTGTCTTTGAAGAGAACGGCTGCAGTTTTTGTCTAAATGACATTGAGACTGTGGATTATTTATTCTTTAACTGTGGAGTTATTAAAACATTTTGGGGAGAGTTCTGCTTTTGGAATTCTTTCAAAATTGCAATGCCAGTTCATTTAGACGCAAAAACTGTTTTATTCGGGGTGGTAATATCTAATATACCAGAAAATATTGTTCTTAATGTCCTGATATTGCAAGAAAGGTTTTATATTCACAAAAACAAATTTTTGAAGACTGAACCACTTTTTTTTACATTTCATAAAGATATCTGTTTTGATTTTCAATCACTCAATTATATAATAAAGAAGAATGGCTTGAAATTACTTAGTTTTGTTCAGAAATACAAACTTAATGAGAACCTCTAACAAATATGAACCTTTTTGGAAGGTTTACGTCCTTTTATTGTTTTGTGTGTTTGTATTATGTTAATTCTTTTCTTCTATGTTTTATATATATTTTATGTTAGGCAGTGGTGATTGTTATTCGTGGTAACGTAGTTTATATATTTACTGTTGATCCATGTATAATAACTGAGTTGTTAATAAAGTTTCTTTTGAGGAAAAAAAACACAAAAAACTTCAGGACACTGAATGAAAGGGACATGAAATATACTCTCGCACATTTATTTATTCGTTTATTATGTTTATTTATTGTTTTTCTCATTTATTTAATATTTATTCATTTTTCTTTCTTTTTCTCTTGTTGCATTTTCCGCCCACTCTCAATAAAGTTCGGTTTAAACGTGCGCTGTGACGTCACAGACAACAACAATGGCAGCCAGTGGTTCAACTGTAACGGTTCTGACTCCAAACGGGAGAAGACAAGCCGTCAAAGTGACGCCAAATTCGCCCTTGCTTCAGGTGAGGCCCGTGTGAGGAGCGCGTGCTCTGTCTTTGGCTCCTTTTCCCCGTCAGAGGCTCACGAGCGCGCACTTCTCCTGTGAGTTAGCATCTGCGGCTAACACAGGAGTTAGCCGGTGACCAAACATTTTCTGTAGTGGAGTCAGAGTTACCTGTTCAGAGCCAACCTGCTCATGACAGCAGGCCTTGGACTGATAATAAATAATACTGAAAAAAAGAATAAATTATGTCATTTAAAATATATGACAAACTTGCAGCAGTTTAATGCCTGAAACGTAACGTAAATTGTGAACGTTTCCTGCCTCAGTGATATCCGGACAACCAAATGAAGCAAAAAAATGAAACCTTACCAATTTTACCGAAAGATGTATCCGTTCTTTGTCCTGCTTTCACTCCCTTGGTGTTTTGGAAAACCACGACCACGTTTGTGAAGTGGTTAGCACTCTCAGTGAGAAGCTCCTGGTTCAAATCCCTCCTGCGTTCTATCTGAGTGGAGTTTGCAGTTTAATATGGGAGTTTTCTCCAGTTTCCCCCCACAGTCCTAAAAGATACCTCCTAGGGTTGTTGGTGACTCTAAAGTACCCCATACATGTGAGTGTGAATGCGTCCTGCGACAGATTGGTGACTGGTCTTTGGTAAATCCCACCTTTTGCCCAGCAGTAGGTGGGATAGGCTCCAGCAACCCCGTGAAACAATGATAAAGTGGGTTAGGAAATGGTTGGATGGATGTCATGTCCTTCTTGTGACCATGAAGCTTTAACCTTAGAAAAAAAGGACGTTATGGGATTTAAAGTAAGAACATCCGTAAAAGAGAGTTTTTGTCTGAAATCAGAGCCCAAGAGTGTTTTTTTTCTCAACTAAAAACCTGAAACTCCTGAATTAGTTTTGTTCTCTTGAATACCTTCTCAGATGTCTTTTATTAATTCAGTCGTCTGTGTTGTAATTTAAAAGTTGATTTGTTTTATTTTGGTTTATTGCTTTGATGCCAGATGTAAACTTTCAGTCTTAGGTCTGTTCTAATGAAAGATCCGCTCGTTCTCATCTGTTCTCCGTCTGGTCTGCAGGTCCTGGAGGAGGTCTGCGGCAAGAATGGTTTCAACCCTGATGAATATGGCTTGAAGTGAGTCTGCTTTTCCTGAAATGTTTTCTTTTAAGACTGGATTTGATCCAGAAGTGGGCCAGCTTCCCCAGAATCTTGTAAACATGGAGGATTACGGTCAAAGTGAAGCTTCTGCCCTTGAATCCACATCATCTTTCAATCTGAAGCCTGTTTCTGACCTGATGTTGTCCTAAACCTATTTTATGTTTAAATGTTCAATCAGCCTGTTCCAACGCTGGACAAAAGGTAGGACAACTTTGAAATCTTCCTCTCCCTCATGGTGAGGAAGACCATCAACGACACACACACACACACACACACACAGAGGGTTAATGGCGGCAGAAGGAAGAGCTGACTTCTTCACTTCTGAAAAGGTTTTTTTGAATTAAATTTCTTGAATTAATTTTTTTTTCTTCTGGAACATTTTTGTCTTGTCACTCTTTGTTTGAATGTAAACGAAACATATTTTTTCTAAAGTGAAGCCTATGGAGAAAACCTGGAGGAGTGAGATTACAGGCCAGTTCACTGTTATCCCCTCAGGGAAAACTGCCTCCCACCCGTTCTGGAGCCCCGACCCACTGATGCAACTGGGCCGACAGAACACCACGGTCTCCTGAAACTCAAGCAGGAATTTCTGTTTTATTACTGAAAGTTTTGTCTTTGTTCAATTGAAGTCTTTATTTGACAAATGATTTCCAAACAGAAAAATGGAATGGAAAATGTTTTGGATATATCTTTTTTTGGGTCCTGCAGCAGGAGCAGATCTTCAGCTTTAGTCTTTCAAAAACACAAAAAATGACAAAAGAAAAGCCGTGGTTCTTTGGAATCAATGTTTTAACTTCTAAAAAGAGGATTTAAGTCTTTTTTAAAGCCCAGCTGTTGAGAATAATGTTTGGCTCTTCATTGTTGTGAAACTCTTCTGCACCTGCAGGTTCCAGAGGACAGTGTTGGACCTGACACGGCCGTGGAGGTTTGCCAACCTTCCCAACAACGCTAAACTGGAAATGGTGACGAGTTCCAGGAAACAAGCAGCAGCTGAAAGTCAGGTGAGCTCAGACAGAAGCGTGACTGAATGGTAACCATAAGGAGACGACGGGAGGGGATGAGCTAAAGGAAGTGGGAATGGATTCATTTGGTTGCAGATTTATGTTCTAAAGACTCAAAGTGTGAACGTGGTTCCACAAAAAGCAGTCAGACCTGCTTCTAGTCTTCACCAACAACCAAAAAGGCTTTAGCCGACAGATGTGTGTTTGTGTTGCGTTCTCCACAGGTCCGGGTCGCGCTCCAGATGGAGGATGGTTCTCGGCTGCAGGACTCCTTCGGCTGTGGGCGGAGTCTGTGGGAGCTCATCACCCACTTCTCCTCCATCAGGTGTGTGAAAGCGTTTTACTGAATCCAATTGTGTTATTAGTGACATGGTATGCATGTGTCTCAGAAGCATCTATGGAAATGTAAGCGTATCTTGTATTTCTGGAAAGATTTAGATGTTTGTCAGAGTCCAGACATTCACAGGCGGTGTTGGTTTCATAGTTCCGATGTTGCTGCAGACCAGCAGGTTTACACAGGACAGAAAATGGAAATCCTTTAGCTTAGTCATGCTTTGTGTCTTTTGCTCATCAACCAAATGTGGAGTCAAGTTGGTGAACTTCTTATAAAGTGAATTTTGACATTTGAAATTCATAATTCCAACTCTGCTCTCTGTTATCTGACAGTATAATAATCAGAATCTCTCATGAGGATGGTAGGACAGCCATAATTTTAAGGTTCTCTCTGCTTCCCTTCACAAAGTAGGTGGCAAAAAGGAAACTTCAAAGCCCTGTTGGCCCCGCCTACCTGCCATTTAAAAAAAAAGAAAACACCCCCCGAAAATGCACAAATTTTAGCTTTAGCAAAACATTTCATAGAAATCTTTAAAAATAATGTATGCACTTCAACTCCCTCCAGAATGCCCACATATACGGGCCTATGGGGTCAGAACAGAACCTCAGAATGCTGGGAGGAGCCCAGCCTCGAGTCTTCATCATTTTATCCTGTTTTGTCCCTGGATGTGTTCAGGGATGCCGACCTGTCCGGATCAGGATCCACCCCAGTTTGTGTTTACATGCGGGACGAGGTACGAGGCTCTCCTTCAGCCCAGACTCACCCCCAGAGTCGTTGGGATTACAGCACCGCTGTTTGTGTGGCAGGTGAGCGGCGAGGAGGCGCTGAAGAAGACCAGCCTGAAATCTCTGGGTCTGACCGGAGGAAGCGCCATCATCAGGTAGGCTGTGTGTCCACGGCCCCAAACAAACAACGGGTCAGTTCATTTCTGGACTCTCTGTTGGGGGGTGGGGGGGGGTGGCTGTGCTCAGTCACATTAGGTGTGGGAAGAGGAGCGGAGCGGAAGAGTTGATTTGTGGATCTTGTGGTGGTTTTTTATTTACTTCATTATCAGTTGAAGGCATTTATGCATTCTGTTCATTTGCTTTTATATTTTACTGTTTTCATTTAAAACCTTTCATTCATTTCACATAAATTGTCTGTATACTTTCTGAGCGTAAAAACCTGCAGATCATGAGATGTAAGGCCTCTTCCAGGTTTTTGCTAAGGAAGGATAAAGATGAAGATGCTGCTGTGCCAGTCCCACCTGTTGCCATGGTAACCAGGCAGAGCCAACCTTCTCTGTCTGATCCCACTCCGTCATCCGCGGAAGGTTCCACATCTGCCCCGCCTGAAAGCTCCACCCCCGTTGACCCGTCAGAACCTCCCACCACGCTGATGAGCAGCACTTCTGTTCAGCACAGGGACACTCAGCCCGAACCCCCCCCCACAGAAACTCCCCCACCTGCTCAGGAGGAGGAGCAAGCAGGACCATCGGAAGCGAGCTCTCAGCCCTCCTCTTCTGTAGCTCCCATGGCTCCCTTTGTTCCTTTTTCTGGGGGGGGTCAGCGCCTTGGGGGTCCAGGGGGGGGGACAGGTTTCCCTGCTGTGGTGGAATCACCCAAAGCCAAGAAGGCCAAAGGCAGCGACGGTCCAAGCACCAAGGTGAGCAGAACCGTAAGAAGCATCCTGAACCAGGGGGGTGGGGGGTCTGGGAAAAGGGGGGGCAGCAGGAACCGGGACAATGGTTCTGTTGGGTCGGAAATTAAATCCAGTTCTTAAGGTGCGAAAATAAAGTTTTACCATGGAATGAAAACAAATAGTTAGTACTCATTTTCAGCAAGAGCTTTGCAAACATCTGGCTTCCTTTACTTGTTTTAAGGAAAAAGTGTTCTCCATTTGAAAGATGTGTTTTTTCTAAAGGAAGTCTCGTTGAGTCTGTGGACAGAAGACAAAGGTTCTAGATCGTTCTGGATGGGATTTTGAGTTGTTATAGTGTGTGTGAAGGTTTGACCAGAACAAAAAGGAGGGTGGGCGGGGCTTGACAGTCATCATTTGGCCCCGCCCACCCTCCTTTTGCACCGTCTGCTTCAGCGGAAGATGCTTATTAACGGAACCAAACTATCTGCTCTCATAGAAGTTCTGATGTCAAGCTTTAAACATGTCTGCCATGCCACTAAAAACCTATTCTAGCCTTATGCTCCTGAACAAAGTTCATTAAGTCAAAAGAGAATTAATTCTGAGTTTTCCAAAGTTTAAAGATCTCTGGACCAAGATGCTTCAGGGTTCTGCTGGAAGAAGCTGCGACTGCTTGGTAGCCTGACTTGTTAAACTTTCGAGTGTTCTTTAGAACCCGATGGGTTTAGGAGATCATGTCTAGGCAAACATGCAGCAGAACGTCACAACAGCTGCAGATCCTACAGATAACAGAGAGAATCTGAGAATCTGAGAAGATGATTGCAGAGTCAGGTTGAGTCTGAAAGAAAATGGAAAGGTTGGCTTTGATATTCTGATGAAGAGTAGCTCTGTCCTCTTCATCAAGCTCAGTGAAGATCTCAGACTGATGGAGAAGATGAGCTTTGCAGAAGAGCACAGATCCTCATTTTGGACATTGGCCCTTTAGTTTCCCTGCAGCTGATGAAGCTAACTCTTCTTCATCTGTAGTTCTTTGCTGGGATTTGCTCATTTGAATCTTAAAAGCTCAAACATGAATCTTCTCTGGCAGGGTAAACGTGCTGCTCACCTTAAGGACCAGGAGGAGAATCCAGAGTTTTTGGAGGTCAGTGCCAGCTTTCCGCTCATCCTCAGGTTTGGACTCATTCATTTGCAGATCTGCTTGTTTGTCCCCAGTGCGGTGTGAGGTTCCTCAGCTGATAGAAACAAGCATTCTTCAGGTTTCTCTTCTTCTTGTCTGCAGCCGGTGGATAGGGAGCCTCTCATCTACCACCTGGACTCCAGACCCCATCAGGCTCAGGACCTGGGAGATCTGCCTGATGAGTTCTTCGAGGTGACGGTGGACGACGTGCGGAAACGCTTCGCCCAGCTGAAAAGTGAGAGGTGGGTGTGTTGGGTGGGTGGGGTCAAATGAAAGGGTGGAGGTTCTGCTGGAGCCAGAGGAGCTGCTCAGGCGTGCGCTCCATCTGGTGTTCTGGAGCTCTGCTGTGGACCAGCTGCGTCCTCTGTGACCGCAGGTCTGCTGGTTGTCAAACGGCACAAACTACAGCCTAACAGGGACATCAGCACAAGAGTGAAGACCACCACACACCCCTCAGTCAAACCCATCAGTGTTCACGTTGGGGCACTCTCTGGATGAAGTGCGTTAATGTTGGAGGGGTTTGTAACAACTTTTGTTTGTATTCACCTCACTCCTGCAGGAAACTGATGGAAGAAGCTCCACTCATGACTAAATCTCTGAGAGAAGCACAGATGAAGGAAAAGATGGAACGATATCCCAAAGTGAGCTAAGTTCTGCCACATCCTGCCATCTAAAGCCTCAACCCTCTTTTAAAACCTCTGCTTCCGCTTCTCCAGGTGGTCCTGAGGGTCCAGTTTCCAGACAGACATGTCCTACAGGGCTTCTTCAGGCCTCTGGAGACAGGTTTGTGTTCTGTCGTTCCAGGAATTAGATGCAGCCCTCCGACAACCTGGAGGAAAACCCCTCACATGCACGAACATGAATTTTTTCTTGTGTGCTTTGTGCAGTTGGCGCTGTCAGACACTTTGTCAGGACTCACCTGGATGACGCTCAGCTCAGTTTCTACCTGTGTAAGTTTGTCTGAGTATCCACAACATCTGCTGGTGTAAACTGAAGTTGCATGTTAGATATAAAGATCCAGGAACCAGACCTGCTCTGCTCCAGAGACTGAACACTTAGAGTGCTGACTGATGCTGCAGTTATCTACATGCATCATTTATGGAAGATCCGATCCAGATGTGGTTCTGGTCCAGGTCTGGTGACAATCAGAGGCTGTCTTTTTTCTGCACTCATTTTGGACAATAGCGCCCCCAAATGAGCAGTTGTTGGAACAGCAGGATTTTTCAAAGTGGTTTGATCCACTTCAATCTTTATTTCTGAGAGCGCTGTGAGTGAAAGCAAACCATACCACAAAGATTTACAGTTTGGACCGTTTACATTAAGCTTTTGAAACTGCACTGAATCCATTCAAACTCACAGGAATCACAGTTTGGACAAACAGAAAACCGTCAGCTGTTCTCACCTGTCCAGACTGGAAACAGGTGAGTTCATGGATGACTGCTTCCCTGCTTCTAACTCCTGCTCCCCTTCTCTGTTTTAGTCGTGGCTCCTCCAAAAACGATTCTGGACGACCCGTCAGTCACCCTCTTCCAGGTCAGATCTTCTCCCGTATTTCTGACGTTTCTCTGTTCACTAAGCGCTGCATCAAGTGCGCTGGCTGACCTCTCATGTCTTCAGAGCTGCTTCACTTTACCCCCAGCACCTCCAACCCCTCTCACCTTGGGGTACAGTAGTTACCCCAGGCCTCACTTGGGGTATGTGCAAGATCTTCATGCACACACATTGGGCTGAGATGAGTTTCCAGGACAACTGATATTCACAATTCTGTAAAGGGTCCATATAAATGTTTACTAGCCCAACCGAACCCAAGGGGTATTTCTTTGTAGGCCAAGTCTCAAATGGGATTGAAATTCTTAATAAAAGGCCTTAAATATAACACTTTTAACTTGGCATAAGTAAGAGAACCCCCCCCCGCCCTGAAGATGTTTATTCATGCTGAGATTTCATTTTCTAAGTGTGACTAAGAACAAATCTGGATGAAGACAGACACATCTGTACCTTCCTCTAGTTCAGTGCTTCTCAATTATTTTTTGCCAGGCCCCCCCCTAAGAAAAAGAAAATGTTTCACGCCCCCCTAACCCCACCCCCCCATACCCCCGCCACACACTCGTGCATATATTAGGTAAGCATCTATAAAAATTGTGTAAGTATAATTAAAATTGTATATTTTAACATTAACAAAAGCAAAATGAATCCACTTTCAAATCATATTAACTTTATTTTGTCACGCAGAAACCCTGTTTTAGTCTAAAGCAGAAAAGAAGTTTAAAGTGCCAGTATTAAAGTCCTTATTTAAACTAGAAACATTTTGACCAACTGAACCATTTGATGCTGAGAAAAATAATTCAATCAATAAATAATATTAAATGTAAATTGATCTGAAACATTAACACAGCAGCACCAATATATTTAACGCTTTTAGTCTGAAGAAATAGATAAAAAAACTTTTTCTGAATCATTGTTTATTTCTGATGTCATAAAGTGCAGCTGTTTACCTGCATTACTGCTGTCTTTATGTCAAATACTAAACAACAGACAGACAAAGAATACATTTATGGAAAATAAAGACGTCTTAAAAATGTCTGCAATAGTTCATAAAGAATGACATTATTAGCATGAGCTGGCAGCGCTCCTCCGCGTGCCCCGTGTCACCTGGCAACCAGAGCCCACACCACCCCTCCCCTTTGGTTCTCACACACGCAGCTGGGTGTGACGGGAGACGGGAACGCGCGGCTGCAGGAACGCTGTGTCACTGTTTCAGGCTGTAAACTCTGTGATTAAACAAAGAATAGGAACCGAATAGAGGCGCAGATTTTTTCAAGCACTGAGCCGCTGTCACCGCCGCCCCCACGTTAAATTTGCGCACCAGACAATTGCCCGTACTGCCTGTGCCTAAAACGGCCACTACAAGGGGGGGCGCCCCACTATTTGAGAAGCACTGCTCTAGTTTCTAAATGAAGTTTGGAAAGTTTCCGTTGGAGATTTCCCTGAAGCCGAGGGTCTCTGTTTCCCTAAAGGCTTTTGGTCTCCATCATTGTGGTGATGTTTCTTTTAGTAGAAACTGATAAGGGTTGTCCCCCCCCCCCCCGTCTGCAGGCTGGTCTGTTTCCTGGAGCGCTGCTGTACTTCGGCTCTGACGTCAAAACAGGTTTTTGCCTTTTTACTTCCTTTTTGGTTGCTTTAAACCAAAAGAGCCTTCAGCCTCTGAGCTCGGACTTTTTGTAAAATGACACAACTGTACACGTGTGTCCGTGCACGTGTTTTTTTTTTTTCTTTCCTCTGCAGACTTTCACATCCGGAGGGAGCTGCTGAAAACGTCTGTTTCAGCCCTGCAGGCAGACCAGACCCTGACCAGGTACGAGCACTACTGTATGCACAGATGAAGGCCCATATGCATGTCAGACCTTCCTTCACATGTCCAAAAGCATGCACGGCCAGATGCTGAACTGAAAACACACTGTGCGTGTGTGAGTGTGCGTGCGTAGGTGTGACACCATTTGTTGTCTCCTCTGAATTAAAAAACCCTCAAAAAAGCATTTTTTCCCCTAATTTCTTGGTTTAACTTTGACTTCTCTTAATAAATAAAGTGATATTTGTTAAAGCGACACCCACTCCTCCACATTCACATCTCTGCCTTCTTCCTGCTCTGCTGCAGCTTCATCAGCAGCTCCACGGCGCCCTCATGCAGCTCCTCGGCTGGACCTGATGAGCCGGTTCTACCCCCAGAACCTGCAACGTCTCCACAGAAACCAGAACCGACTTCACACAACCAGGCTGATAAACCTGCCAGAACCGAGCCGGGAAAGGTGCCCAAGTGGCTTAAACTTCCAGGTCAGGAAAAGGCCACAACTGAACAAGTAAACCTCGGTTGTTGTCACGGAAACACATTCAAACATCCTTTACTGTCTGTTTCTGAGCGCATGCACGGCTGTGAGAGCAGCGTGACGTGTCAGCGCCTCGCTTTAGGCCTTCTATTCAGTAAACAGCAGAAGTTACAAAAATTACTTTGTTTTGCTCCAAACAAGTTTTTCTTTTCTATAGAAACTGTTGATGGAGATGATGGAGACTAGTGTTTTTGTCTGCAGGTAAGAAGTGAAGACTGCGTGTGAGGATAAAGGACTTGCTGCTCCTCGTCTGAAGGCTCTGTGACCACAGTGGACCCCCCCCCCCCCCCCCTCACAGCACTCGCCCCCCTCATGAATGATTCCTGGCTGCTGTGAACGCTCAGAAAATAAAATACAATAAAGGTTTTGGTTTTAAAATGGGTGTGTTGTCAGTTCAGCCTCTGGCGTGTTTGTGTGTAGAAGAAAGGAGCAGCCTCCTCTGCTGTGCCACATGATGGTGATGCAGGAGGAAGCGCGCCTGAGCCTCCTCAGAAAGAAAAGGGGCTGACGTGGTTGGTGCTCCAGGTGAGGTTGACGGAGATACCTGAAGCATGTGACCACTTCCACCGCCGTTCCTCTGATGTGCAGGGGAGGGGGGAGGTGTTTGTCCCCTCTGAAGTCCACGATCGTCTCAGTGGTCGTCACATTGATGCAGAGGCTCCTGTCTCTGCACCAGCTCTCTCAAGTGTTCCACCTCCTGCCCGGAGTTGAACTCTGTCGTTGCTGATGCGTCCAACCACAGCTGTGTCATCTGCAAACTACAGTTCTCTCTGTTGATTTGCTGACTAGGGTGTCTCTTCACTCTGATTGACAGAACACACCAGATCAGGGTAATTCAGCAGCAAAAGGGGCACGGAGAGCTGGGAAACGTGCAGAGTGGTAGATCTCAAGGACCCGCATTGGGCAGTCCTGATTTACATTTTCTGAAGGAAGTTTTGGGGGGCAGTGCAGCCTGAATGTGACAAAGATTGAAACCAGTCATCAGGAAGAACTGCAGTAGGTGAGGTAGAGTGTCCATGAGTTCAAATCCACGGCTGAGTCATACCAAAGACTAAAAATGGGACCCAATGCATCCTTGCTTGGCATTGAGGAGGGGGTTGTTAAACCACCAAATGGTTCTTCCCAAGCTCACCCCTCACCCAGGGGAGGGGTCAAATGCGAAGAACAAATTTTACACAACTATGTCTGTGACAGTGAATGAAGCATTAACTTTACGGGAGATCGGGGGCAGATGTTGTCCTGGGGGCATCAGAATATTGCCGGAGGTTCGTCTGTCTGAATTTCATTTATATTGAGAAAAAGCTGAGCGTTTGGTAAAAAATATCTGAACAAATCACCAGACTGACCTGACTTTAGCTGGCAGACTCCTGGACGGGGGCTCTGCCTCTTACCTGATGACATCATCAGGGTCAGGCTTCATGCCACGGGATCGGGATGGAGCCCAGCAGGGGGCGACACAGACCACAGGACTTTGAACCAGCACATCTGTTTGCTGCTGCGCTCATGTGAACCAGATTCCACACATTTTTCACATCGTTCTGATGCTCATCGTTAGCAGCATCTCACCGTAAAGATGAATCTCTCCATCCCACATTCAGCAGATCTGGAAATGGACGGCGTCGGTTTTGGTGGCATGTCAGAGTCAACAGCCTGTTGCTGTTTTCCATCTGTTTCTCGGGTGACCATTCTGCAGCCGGAGGCAAATCACAGAGACCATCGAAAGTCACTGATGATCAAACTCTGATGTCACCCAGAGGAATCTGACAGTTAAGCCTGAAATGGGAGGAACACAGCGGCCCGAATTAACTCTGCCCACCTTTCCTGTCAGCTGCTCCCTTCAGGTAAATCATCTGCCTCCATCTAACTCTTTCTTCTGCATCATCCTCACACCAACCACTGTCATGTTATCACATCCATGAATGTCCTCTTTGGTCTCCTTCCAAGGATTCTTCTTGGTAGCTCCAACCTCACAGGTTCAATCCATCTCCATCTGTTTCCCTGCATTTATCTCCAAAACGTCTACCGTGATCTGTTCCTCTGACAGATTCCATCCTCATCACCCCAAAAGGAACCTCAACATCCTCATCTCTGCCACCCCAGCTCTGACTCCTGCATCTTTTTGGCCTAATGGTCCAAATTGCAAACAAGTAAAAGTCTGCTGTGGGCAGAGCAGGTAATGAGGGGACAGCAAAATGACGAATATGAACAGACTTAAATAACATTGATGCTTTCATTTGTCTTTATCTGTTGTGTTTATTCTTTTGAAGACGACACATGTAAGTCACAATGAGACACTCAAATGAAAACACATTTGGAAAAGCAGGTTATAAACAGGAGCCTCTGACTTTATTTGTCGTTCCATTTGTTTCACACTCCCTGCTCCAGTCCACACTGAAGGTCCTGGTTCCATGAAGCCAACAGAACTATTGGCACCAAGCAGAGATCAAACCCTGTCCCCCCAAAATCAAATCAAACTTTATTTATAAAAAAAACCCGCTTCTCATGCCTTGCACAACTCCAAGGGCTTTAATATTTAAAACAAAAGAAATACCCAAAATTACCATAAAAACCCAACCCACCCTTCCCATTTCCCTCCGGCAACACATGTGACCCATGACCCCACACACAATGAATACTTCAGAAAGTAACTTCTAAAAGAAACTAAAAGCTTGGCTCTGCTGTGAGGAAACAGTATTTGGGAACCAGCTCGGCGGAGGAACATCGCCACAGTTCCCACCCAGACCGGGACAGCAACAGGGTCCACTTCACAGCCGTGAGGCTGCAATGTTAAACTCCAGCCGCCCCACCACGGGCGACAACCAGGGCAACAACCACCGACCAAGCCGGCAAGCCCAGGTAGAACAGATAGACAAGAAAAAAGGACATGATAAGATGCTACAATTAAATACATCAGATGTATAACATAAAATGAATAAATAATAACAAAACATAAAATAAAGAATAGGATTATGCATAAAATTAAATTAAATACAGAAAGTAATATGTATTAAGACTGTTGAATAAATAAGCAGATACGATAAACTGAAAGCCAAATTAAAAATGTGGGTCTCGACCCTCTTCTTAAAAACCTCTACAGTCTCTGCGGCCCTGATTATCTCTGGCAGGCTGTTCCAGACGCGAGGACAGTTATGGCAGAACGAAGCCTCACCATACGTTTTGGACTTCAGTATAATGTAACCCTTGTGCTATCCTAGGCACTTTAACATTGGGAGTTGGGTCATCTAGACCCCACTAGACAGTGCTCTGAACCTTTTTTCTTCAATGATTTGTGATCTTCACTGGTGTCCATGGATTACATGAAATCTTTCCACCTTTATCCACCTTTGTCATAGGGAGAACACGTCAATGTAAGGGGGGGGGTCATCTAAGATAGCACAAGGGTTAAAATTAATTTTGACATGCACAGGGAGCCAATGCAGCGATTTTAAAATGGTTGCAATGTTTTGCCGCCCCCTGATCCGCGTCAGAACTCGTGCCGCAGAGTTCTGTAGAAGTTGTAAATTTGAAAGAGACTTTTTTGGTAAACCAGAGAGCACGGCATTACAATAATCTAAACGACTACAAATAAAAGCACACATCAGCACCTCTGTGCTGGCAAGAGAGAGGAACGGGCGGACTCTGGCAATGTTTTTAAGATGATGAAATCTGTCTTAATTACACTTTTAGTCTGTGGGATAAAATCTAGCTCAGAGTCCAAAAGTACGCCCTCAGATTTAAGTCTGAAGGTGTGGTAAAATCATCTTTCTCTTATCTTCAGAACTGATGAATAACACTTCGATTTTGTCCTGGTTGAGCTATTTGAAGTTTTCTGCCATCCATGACTTTATTTCTAAAATGCAGCATAAAAGAGTGTTTTATCAGATTCAAGGTCATCAGGGGACACGGCGATGTGAAGCCGTGTATCATCAGCATAGCTGCGAAAGTCAACGCCGTTAAAAAGTGTAGGACCTAAAATCGACCCTTGGGGAACCCCACAACTTATTTCATGGGTTCTTGAAGAGCATCTATCTATACTTAGATAAAGATTTCGATCAATGAGATAAGAATAAAACCACTTAGGAACATTTCCAGAGAAATGACCCCCTCCAGCTCCACGCTGTGCCCAGAAACCAACGTAACACACATGGGCTAAATGGGGGAAGACCAGGATCTCTGTGTGGCGTGGAACTGAACAGCTTCCCGTCACTGAGATGAAAACCCCAGTGTTGTTCTTGGATCTGAGGTTCCATTATCAGACATAGCCTCCTTTACGAAACCCTAGAGTAGACTGTCCCAGGGAGTTTGAGTCTGATCCTCCTGTAGTTGGACCCTCTCCCCCTCTTCTTGAAAAGAGGAACCATCATCCCAGTCCTTCAGTCCAGAGACACTATCTCCGATCTCTGTCATCCAAAACAGCTCCAACACATCTAGAGAATTGTAGTACTCAGGGCGTCCCACATCCACCTCTAGTGTCCTGCCACTGAAAAGGTTTGTGTCCACCTCTGTGATTGAAGGACTGGGTGATGGACTGACCCAATCCTGTGTCCTCAGCCTCTGATAATCTGTGTTGATGGGATTAAGTAGATTAAGGAGACACTTTCCTGAGTTTAGGTCAACACCTCACCACCTGCGGTGCAGGAAGTATTGCAGAGAACTGCGTTCCCCTCCTGAGGCGCCAAACTGTTTGCTTTAAGGCTGATCAACAGTCCGTCTCTATTCCATGTAATGCCTCATTATGTACATAGTACCAGTTTCTCTGATTTACTCTCTCATGTTTTAGAATCAGACAAACCAAAAGTAAAAAAAGAATCTGTGACTTTTGAACTAAATTTTTGTTTAACCAAACAAAAATAAAAATGATCCTTTCAAAAACAGCATTTTTTTCTTGACTCAGAGGTTTCATGATGTTGTTCTTCATGGTGGTTTCATCATTAAAGCTGAACTTCATTTTGAAAAGTATCAGTGACAGACACGTTGCAGCTGAGTTAAAGTACTTTTTTTTAACAGAAAGTTGTATTTAGCATTCTTTTTCCAAATACAGTCTCTTCCAGTCAAACCTGAAATCAGAACAAAAAAACTTCTCCAAAAATGAGACAACAGTCTTTTTGCAGCGTTTAAAGCATGTGGACAGTCGTGTGTCTATCGAGAGGGGCATTAATATTATTTTCTTCTGTTATTAACGTCTTCCTCCATGAATTTATTGGTATTTATGGAGACGCTGGAGGACAAAAAAATGTCTGAACACCATGAAGATCCCCCTTCGTCATCAGCTGTTCAGATTCCCCTCCTGAAGTCTGTAACTCAACCAAACGCCCCCCGCCCTCACCAGTGGCCACGTGGTGGATGCTCCACCCCCAATTAACTTCCATTCTGGTCTGTGTGACCCCGTGAGCCCCCCTCCTCATAACACATGGAGGACAGAGAAAGTGTCTGAAGAACAGAGTCACAGAGAAAGTTTGAAGATGAAAGTAAATGTTCCTGCAAGGCTCCCAAGAAGAGTCCGGACCTTCTGAGCTGGACGTGTTACGACTGATGCCTCAGCAGGATCTGAACTTCAGTCCAGGAAGGACTTGAGTTCTTTGTGAGGCTGAACTCTGACTGAGGGGAGCGTCTGAGGAGGATCATCTGCATGAGTTTGTGGTGTCTGCGCAGACGGCAGACGGCAGTCAGCTGCAGGTGGACGACTGAGGAGCTCTGAAGCAGACGCATCAGCTGAGAGGTAAAGGAACCTGATGAGATGAAGTCTACATGCCTCTGCAGATATTTTAGATTGACCCCTCCTCTTCCTGTTCCTGATCCTTATGCTGGTTTGGATCCTGCTCCTTGAAGACTGACATGGACTCACAAGGGGTCTCGTACCTGAACAAAGCTGCCCTCTGCTCCCGTCTGGGTGCGGCCCGGATCTGTCAGTTAGCCATGGGGTGTGCTGTGATCGCCATGGTGACCCACAGTGCCGGCTACAGCGGGTCACACGGCGTGTTCTGCATGGCGGCGTGGTGCTTCTGCTTTGCCATGTCCGTCGTGGTTTTCTTCCTGGATGCCACCCGCCTCCACAGCTGCCTGCCCGTATCCTGGGACAACCTCACAGTCACGTGTGCCGCCTGCGCCACACTCATGTAAGTCATGCTTCGGGTGACCTTTGACCCTGCCCCAAATCCTCCTTGAACCAACCCCTCGTTCACGGCTGAAAACCACCTGCAGACACTCTCCTCCAGCCTATACCGATGATCGGATCCCTGTGTTGGTGGAAGCTTCAGAGATCCACCAGAACAGGTCCCTGTGACCCAGCTGCAGGTCTTCACAGCGTCTCCATTCCACTCCGGATGTTGCCTTGTTAGCTCCGCCCACAGAGCCTGTTTGTGGAAGGGGACAGCATCATGAAAGAAAACTACGTTTTGAAAGTTTGTTAGTTGCCAAAGCAGCGGAGTGGGCAGCTGTAGGCCACATGTTTAGCACATTCCCAGGCCAAAGGGTGGAGCTGTAATGCAGCAACACTCCCAGCTGCAGTCGGAGGTGTTCAGTGTTTGTTTCAGACTGAAACGCTCAAATCTGCAGCAGATTCTGCTATGTATGTTGGTTTAAAACCTTAAATATCTGGATCCAGGGCAGTTCTTCACGTACCTGCCAGACCTGTTTGCATTCACATTGAGGAAAACCACACCAGTGTTTGTCTAACAGACATCTTCATTTTCAAGAGGACCAGAGTTCAGGCGACTTTTTACTCCTGAATCGAATAAAGATGGACCAAATGTGGGGGCCAGCAGCAGTGTCTCACTGCATCCCAGAGATCCCCCCTGGAATCAGAATCTCACATGGAGGCTGGAGGTCCACGGTTTTCCTGTCGTCCTCAATTCCTTGTCTGTTTCCACATTTGCTCTGTCTGAATCTGAACCTGCTCTCAGAGTGGCTTCTCTGTAAAAATAATGATTGTGATTCTGGTTCTCTCTGGTTCCCCATGAATGCTGATCTCGCTCCCGGTTTTTGGCGGCCTCACTTTCTGTCTGTCTCCCCCTGCAGGTACGTGACGACCTCCGTGGTGTATCCTCTCTTCTTTGTGCGCTCTGAATGTCCGTACGCCGGCTGTCACGTCAGAGATTTCCGCATCGCCGTCACCGTCTGCTCCATCCTAGGAACTCTGGCCTACGGGGTGGAGGTGGTTCTGTGCCGGGCCAGGCCGGGCCAGATCGTGGTGGGCTACATGGCCACTGTCCCAGGCCTTCTCAAAGTGGTTCAGGGTTTTGTGGCCTGCGTCATTTTCGGAGCTCTGGCCAATGGCAGCCAGTACTCCCTGTACACCGCCACCATCTTCTGCGTTGTGGTGTACGCGCTCTGCTTCGCCCTGACAGCTCTGGTGGTCTTCATGACGGTGTGTAAGCGGACACAGGGGGTACGCGGGATGCCCTTTGACCGGTTTGTGGTGGTGTGCACGCTCCTGGAGGTTCTGCTCTACCTGAGCGCGTCAGTGGTGTGGCCGGTGTTCTGCTTTGACACAAAGTACGGCTCCCCCTGGAGGCCGTCGTCCTGTCCACAGGGCAAGTGTCCGTGGGACAGCAAGGTGGTGGTGGCCGTTTTCTCCTGGGTCAACTTTTGTCTGTACGCAGCAGACCTGATGTACTCCCAGGGGGTCCGCTT
The DNA here is from genome assembly GCA_037389245.1 of Oryzias sinensis. NCBI lineage: Eukaryota > Metazoa > Chordata > Actinopteri > Beloniformes > Adrianichthyidae > Oryzias > Oryzias sinensis. Next base: position 10,970,578 of record CM074490.1, read on the forward strand.
CGTGTCCTCGCATGCGGCTGCGAGGTCACGGGTGTAGCGTTTACCCTTTTTCTGGTTTCTCATCTTTGAACATGAAACATTTCAGGACTTTTCTCTCTGAGCTGCTCTGTTTCCCTCTGGACTGTGGAGGAATTTTGCCCCCTGACATTCCTGAATCCAGAGACACCCCATTCCTCAAAATGACCCCCACTCTCAAAGCCAACCCCACCCAGTCTGCCAGGACTCCTGGGTATTTCTGTCCCCCTAAAACGAATCCTCCAAAAATGAAGAATCCACCCTCCAGAACTCTCTCATGTTTCAAAGCAGACTTACGCATTGAAGCACATTTGGCAACTGTGGCATTCCTGCCATTTGCACCCCCACCACCACCCTCCACAGAGTTCACCCCTGCTAAAGATAACTGCATAGACTCAGGGAAGTGTGATGCAGCGTTTAAAAAGGCTGGACTTCCTCAAACCTGTCAGAGCTTCTGTGAACTTTATCCAGATGAGCTGCAGTGAGAGCCGCCGTGTCACAGCGGTCAGCGTGACCACAGAGTCAACAAGACAGATCTGACCTCTGCAAACACGCTGAAGCTTCGCTCCGCTTTAGAGTGCATCCTGGGCCCAAACCCAACCCACCCATCAACAGCCGACCAGCACCAAGCACACGTCCACCTCTGCAGCAGAGAAAACCTCCCAGCACATCAAGTCTGGGTTCGTGCACAAACAGGACTGAGAGTTCAGCCACAGATGCTCTGAGTTCAGGTTGATCCTCAGGTCTCCTTCCTCATCTCTGTCATTGTGGAGACGTTGATTTTTCTTCAGAATACAAGACAAGACAAGTCTTCATTGTTTTGCAGTCATTTGCACTTTAGAAATAGGTGAAGATCAGTAAATCACAGACGCCCTAGAGGGCGCTGGAACTTGTATCCCAGCATTTGGCTGAACTTTCTCCTCATTTTGCAAAAAAAATGGTTTCTTTACTGCAATCTCTGAGAAGGGATTTTGGCTTTTATCGGTCAGAGTAACTTTCTCCTGCAGGTTTAGAGTCAAGCACTTCAAAAAGATTTTACCTTTGAAAAATCTGCCAGTTTTTCGAGAGAGACCTGGCCAAGAGGCATTGACACACACACACACACACACACACACACACACAAACAACAAACTTCAAGACATGCAAATAAAACAAATTTAAAATCAGCTCAAGAATATCAAATACAGTCTTCGGTCACACACTCAGAAAGCTTTGTTTTAAAGGAACTTATGAAGATGGGTTCCTGCAGTCGCAGAGATCAGATAGCTATTCCATGAGAGAGAAGCAGCAGAGGAAAAGGGAGTTTTCCCAAGCTCTGTGTGGATCCTGGGAAGAAAAAGGAGAAGCCGGTGTGAGGAGTGGGAGTTGTATCCACTGTTAGCAGGAGACAGGAGACGGTATAAGTATGATGGTAGTTTTCCAAGAAAGGCCTTGTAGATGAAATATAGCCAATGTGTTTGTTGTCTGAGGTTCAGTGAAGGCCATGAAGGCAGAGAGAACAGCTCACAGTGATGGGTCCTGTTGACAGAATTGGTGATGAAACTGTGATAAAACGATTCCAGGCGGTAGAGAAGAGGCTGAAGAGGCGGAATTCATGTTCAGAATGTCCCCATAATCCAGGACTGGGAGGAAGGAGGTCTGAAAAAGTCTTTTTCTATATGGATGAGAGCATCGAAGACTAACTTCCCTTTAGCTCTACATCCTACTGAGACATTTCTAATAAAAAAGGAGTGTTGTTTTAATTAAAGGAGACGTTTGTCACACACTATGTTTCTTTTTTTCCTTTTTTATTTTGCTAAAACACAAAGTTGTCTCAAACTGTCAAAGTTCTAAAACAGGAATGGGGGGGGGGGGTCCAGTGTCAATCCCTCCTTTGATTCACAAAGATGGTGTGTTAAAGTTTAAATGAATGTGAAACCAGCTCCCCTATTCATCTTACAGTCTCTTCTGTTTCAGCACCATTTTTGTTTAGTTAGTATTTTTTTTTCAACTTTCCCCCTTTCAGTTTGGCTTTTTGGTCATTATTCTGAAAAAGCAGAAACTATTGTCAGAGTTGTAATGTCTGCAGTCCAGGTTACCTTGATTCTGTTTTTATTAAACTGTTTTATGCATCATCTGACCTCAAACCTGTCAGCTTTACAGATGGATTTATGCTTTTTATGTCTGGTTCTTCTTCAACAAATTTAGTGAGTTATTTCTGCTCTTATTACTTTAGTTCCTGACTTTAGCATCCATGTGCATCTTCACAGGAACTGCCCTCTTTCCAGCTTCTTTTTATTCCCAGCGGCTCTGAATGTTGCTCGGGTTTTCTCTGACCTGAACAGACAGAGGACTCCAGGTAAAAAGTGATCGGAGCATGACAGAAGTGTGGTTAGACGCCTTACATGGAAAGCCTGCCCTGACATTTCCATCACTGCTGGCTACAGCCAAAGCATTTTGGTTTCTGCGGGACCTTCCATCCAAATGAATCCAAAGCTTTAGAAAAGCTGCGGAGGTCTGTCTCAGCCAGAGTGGTCCCAGCGTCAGATCAGACTTCAGGATTGGTGTCATCTGTTCACACAGCAGTTGATTTGTTTTAGAAAAAGCTAAATAGAAATCTTTGAACCAAACCTGCTGAATATTTTTGCAGATTCCGCTTTGATTGCAGCAGCATCATACTTTGCTCTGACAGGTTTGCATCCCCCATCTTCAAACACGCTGTGAACCATCAGACCATGAGCTCATGATGACCACCTCATCCTCTCTGATCTGAGATGAGTCAATGAATTGCCTGAGAAGATCTCAGGCAGCCTCTCCTTCCTGGGCAACTGTCTGGTAGTTCAGCAGCAAATCCAGAAGCAGCTGGGGGCTCTCTGGTCCAAAGCTGACAAGTGCTGCACGAAAGGCACTGAGATTTGGGGATTTCCTGTTATGAACATTCAGCCAAAAATGAGAGCGAGTGAACGGCGACGGAAGACAAACGTAAGTAACGTTACTCAGTCAGCTTCTTCATTACATGAGCTGAAGACTGAAAACTTTTGAATGGGCTGAGAAAAACAAAACTTCATTTCTCTTCTCGCCCAAGAACCCATTTTTTGAACGTTGTTGAGGTGGGCGGAGCAAACTCTCCTCTGTGTGCCCATCCCTCCTCAGGCTTCATTTCCTGCATTCCGAATCTTCTGCTTGATGTCAAAAATGATCCATTCAGAGATTTCATGTCTGCAGTTCAGACCCCCAGCTGCCCCTCCAACCCCATTAAGCAGCTGTTGGTACCTGACCCTCGCTTTTCTTCTTTCTGCCTGCCGCTCTGGGTCTCCATCATGAGAAAGTCTGACAGAGCCGAGATGACAGTTGTCCATCACTCTTCCTGATTTTCCTGTTGGGGGGGCCCTCTGAGAGGTGGGGTTGACTGTCTGACGGCTGTGCCAAAATTCTCTCGGCGTCTGTTGCTGTCTGCTTTCCCTCAGTGGTCTTGAGTCTGGGGGGTCAGAGCGTTCTCTGCTCTGGGTCCTACAGGAACAGCTAAATATGAACATGTCAAACCAGCATGAGACTGAAGCCCACTTCCATCTGTGAGACGCTGCTGTCAGAGGAACAACCCTCTCCTCATCTTTTCACCTTTTCAGGGGATGAGAAACTCATGAAAATGGTGTAAGGTAAATAGCGTATACTTATACTGCGCTTTTCTACCTTCTTAGATGCAGTTACAGTCACTGTCGCATTCACACAAACATTCACATGCTAATTTGGAGTTCAGTGGCAGGCAAGGTTGTGACCGAATCTGCAATCTTCCGATCTGGTCTACCACTGCACCATGGCCACCCCAGAAAAAAAAAAGTTTATAAAATAAAAACTTAAACATCAAAGCTGATGCTTGAACTTCAATTTTGATGTTTTGTCCATCACAGTGGTGGAGTGTTTGGCCTGCCACTGGATTGTTGAGGGTTTGAGTTCTCAGTTGGGTCTTTCCAATACCTCCTTCCTTGAAACTCAGCATTGCAGGTGGGATTGGAAGCTAAAACCACCAAACTAGTTCCCCTGCTCTGAAGCTTGGGAACTAGGGAGGCTCTGAAGGGATGGACCAACAGCAGAGATTTCCGTGTGGTCGGTTTTCTGTGAGAGTAATGGGACTTTAACCTGCGTGTCTGTAAGAACCTCTAAACGATCTAGGTCCTGCATTGTGCTGGGTGTGAAATTTGGTGGAGGAGGAATTATGGTGTGGGAGTTTGTTTTTAGGGATGTAGGCTTGGCTCCTTAGCTCCAGTAACCCTTGTGCTATCCTAGGCACTTTACCGTTGGGAGTTGGGTCATTCTAGACCCACTTGACAGTGCACTGAACCTTTTTTCTTCAATGATTTGTGATCTTCACTGGTGTCCATGAATTACATGAAATCTTTCCACCTTTATCCACCTTTGTCATGGTAGGGAGAACACGTCAATGTAAGGGTGGGGTCTTCTAAGATAGCACAAGGGGTAAAAGGAACTCTGAGTGCTTCAGGGTGCCAAAACATTTTGGACAACTTCATGCTCCCAACGTTGTGGGAACAGTTTGGAGGGGGCCCCTTCCTCCTCCAACATGACTGTGCACCAGTGCACAAAGCAAGGTCCATAAAGACATGGATGACAGAGTCTGGTGTGGATGAACTTGACTGGCCTGCATAGAGTCCTGACCTGAACCCCATAGAACACCTTTGGGATGAATTAGAACAGAGACTGAGAGCCAGGCCTTCTCCACCAACATCAGTGTGTGACCTCACCAATGAGCTTTCAGAAGAATGGTCAGAATTCCTATAAACACTCCTCAACCTTGTGGACAGCCTTCCCAGAAGAGTCGAAGCTGTAAAAGCAGGAAAAGGGGGATTGACATCACTTTGAACTCTATGGGTTAGGGGTGGGACGGCACTTCAGTTCCAATGTGAGTCAAGGGAGGTGAGCCAATACTTTTTTTTATCACTTTTGGTGATACAATATACTTTTCTATTTACTCCATTGGCTCTGTCAAGTTAGGAAAATTAATCTTTTTCTCTTTGTTAAAAACGGCAGCGAGGAGCTGAGAAAACGAGCCGCAGATCCAGATGATCCAATTCTAAGTCCTCAAATCTCCTCCGACAAGCTTTCTGTAACCGTTCATTCAAAATGCCTTCAAGTTTTATCTTTTGTCTTTTAACAACTAAAAATGGCAGAAAAATATTCTCGACGCTTTAGTAAAATCTTATTGTAACCCTCTCATTTCCCAAACAAAGAAAAGAGGCAAGAGGCTCTTCATTTTCCGGTTCCCTTGTGTGGACACTCTCACATACATTTCTGTTACTGCATCAGTTTATCATCTCTTTCCTGCACAAACCTTCATCAGTCGAACCAACCCCGGGCTCCCTGGATTCACAGAAATGCTTTTGCTGAAGTGTTTGCTCTGAATTTGTTTGAAAGTGTTGGTTCTTATTGAAGGAAACCTGCTCTCTGTGCTTAACCCTTGTTCTATCTTAGATGACCCCACCCTTACATTGACGTGTTCTCCCTACCATGACAAAGGTGGATAAAGGTGGAAAGATTTCATGTAAGCCATGGACACCAGTGAAGATCACAAATCATTGAAGAAAAAAGGTTCAGAGCACTGTCTAGTGGGTCTAGATGACCCAACTCCCAATTGTAAAGTGTCTAGGATAGCACAAGGGTTAAATGTCTGTCACATTCACCAGATCCTGTCATTTAAATGCATGTAACTAAATGAAAATGGGTTTATTTTTGCGTTATATTCAGCTTGGTTAGTATCTAATTTTCCTATCAAAGTAGGAATATTGGCTGAACTGGATTGTTCCTCCATACTTCCATCCAGCAACAGACGCTGGAGATCAACGTGTGCAGTGATCTTCCTTTCGAATAGCAATAGTGTTGATCTCTGTGTGATCCTGTGACTTGGGCTCTGCAGCCTGCTGGGTGTTCTTCTTCTCCTGGTTGGAAGCTGCTGAGATCAGCTGCAGAAAACGGCCGAGGATCTGTCAGAGCCCGGCTGAATGAGAAGAACCAGGATCCAACAGCTGGTGCTTCAGAGCCCGACCACAGGCCATGAATTCTGCTTTAAATATAGACAGGAGCGCTGAGTCCCTCAGGCTGCATTACAGTGAGAAAATAAACAGAATGTGGTCTCATAAGGGGTGGGGGCCTCTTCTCCCTGTGGAGTGTAACTTTAACCCAGCAAAGCATTAGGGGTGTAAGAGGAACAGGGAAGGTGATGAAGAAGAAAACACGGACATCATATACCTGACAGTTTTACCTTCAAACTTCGATATTGAGGAAACACAGGGAAACAGTGGCTTTGCTCTAAATACCTGCGACTCCAGCGCCACACCCCGATTCTCCTATTTGCATCAACCTTCAGTCTGAAGTAACTGCGGCTAATCCAGATTCATGCTGGGTTGTGTTCATGAAGCTATGCTTCACAAACAAACAGAACTTCCACAGCTGAGTTTCTTTTTGGGAAAAATCAACAGGATCATCTGCTAGCAAATATTCGTTTGGAATGCTGTCCTTCGCAGAAAAAAACAACTTTCTTCTGCATCTTTATGAATCCATAAATCTGTGCGGTTTCACAGCAGACAGTGAATGCTAGCGTGACCAACCAAGCTGCTGTAGCGCGCCCCTGTGGTCAGCTTGGCCTAAAGCAGGCTGAGCTTTCCTTACACCAGGGGTTAAAACCTCATCTGACAGCTGCTGGATGAACTCCAGGGGGCAGATGAACCCTGGCTCTATGTGGAAATCCTGTTCAGTTTGGTGAGACAAGAGTCACCAGGTATAAGTCTCGTCATGAGACCAACTAAGCATCAACGGTAAAGACACATGTGAGACCAAGAACATGCAGTGTAAGGTCAAACAAAGACAAGAACATCAGAATATGGGATCAGGTCAAAAAGGTTGAGCGACTTTCAAGAGTGTAAAGAGTCTGTTTCTTTTTATCCAGGAGGCATTTAGTTTTTGTGCTGGCCTTGGCTCTCCCTGAATTTAAGATGCTCCTATAATATAACTAAGTTATTACTTATTTACAGTTCCTTACACACTTTGTGTACAAGTCTACACAACAGAGCCTAGTGCGGGCGACACAGTGAATTTGGACTATGTGTGAATTCATGTGTGTGTGAATTTGTCATGTGTGTGAATTTGTCATGTGTGTAAATTTGTCATGTGTGTGAAGTTGCCATGTGTGTGAATTTACCATGGGCTTAAATTCATCACATGTGTGAATTTGACATGAGGGTAAATTTTTTTTTGTGTGTGAATTTGCCATGTGTGTGAATTTGCCTTGTGTGTGAATTTATCATGTACGTGAACTAGTTATGTGTTTGAATTTGCCATGTGTGTGAATTTACCATGTGCGTAAATTCATCATATGTGTGAATTTGACATGTGGGTGAATATACCGTGTGTGTATTTACCACTTTTTGAAATATATCATGTGTGTGAATTTGGATTTTAAGAAATCTAGTGTTGAGGTTCTTTAGATGAAATATGAGCGTAAATGTTATCTGATAGAACAGGTGTTTCCATGGTCAATATTCTCTGTTTATATACAGTATGTACAAAGTGGGGAGCCGGTTTAGCTTGTGCTGGTTTGCTGCGCCTTCCGTCCGTGAAACCTGGGTTCAACTCCGGGCTGCTCCCTGTTCCCTTCTCTACTTCCATGCCGGTCCCAACCATGGTTGCTTTGAGAAGGTTGCATCAGGAAGGGCTTCCGGCGTAAAACATTGCCAAGTTTACCATGCGACTTGTTCGCTGTGGTGACCCCTGATGGGAAAAGCCGAAAGAGAAAGAAGATACAGTATGTACAAAGTATTTGAGTTTATTCATTTAAATCCATTTATCATAGTTTGTATTATCATAGTTTTTTCTTTTCTTTAATTGACAGAATTATTAGACACTATGTTTTTATTAGGTGAAGTCTGGATTCACTCACTCGCAGCAGCTTCAAGAAAAAATGCAGATCTAACTTTACTTCCTTGGGAACCGAAGGTTATAGCTGTGAGGAGAGGCTGAACTCTTGTTTGTGATTTCTAAATGCACCTTCAGTGTACAGATTGAATATAACTATTGTCTGTTTGCTCCGTGCTCCTACAGTTTATACAAATATCATGTATTCAGATGATTATTTTAACAGACAGACAGTGTTTTGTCTAAGTGATCTTTCTAACTGAAACAGTTGTTTTCTGTGTTGAAAGATGAATTCAGTTTTAGACTCAACGCACTTCAGAGAAAAATGAAAGCTAAAATGAAATATTAGTAATATAAAAATAAAAGAAATATAATTAAGGCTAAGACACACTCAACTATACTGAACTAAATGTTTTTTCCTGAAATTAAATAAAACATTTTTTTCAAAGTGGCATTTTTATTCAATCTCAGCCTGCCAGCTTTATTTCTTTAATTAAAATGTAACTTTTCAACATCAATGTAATATCTGTCATTTTCGTTGTAAATTTCCTAAACGTGGTGCTGCTGCTATATTATTGTTCAACTTTCACATAAAACATAAAAAGGTGTTTTCATTTAGAAATAAATCCTGTGCAATTATTGCATAAAATTGCACAACAACAGAGTGGGGGAAAAACAATTGCTTCAGAGTTTGAATGCCCTCCTGCAGCCTTTAGTTATGACAATTTTTCTACAACTTCAGGCTGTTGTGCTGAAACAATTATGCTGCAGAAACCCAGATTAATTTAATATTGTAAGATTGTGTAGTGGTAAACCCTGAGAATGGAAGATTTAGGGTTTGAATCCTGCCAACATGGACACTAGACTGGACAGCTTGAACTTAAACTCCAATTTAAAATGAATAGTTTTAACCCCTCTCATTCATGGTTGTCATGAATTTAGAAGAAAGCTAACTAATTCCTGAGCACAACTGTCACTGCTTAGTTTTAGACATCTTTTTTATAATTGTTGCATAAAAAGAAAAAAGTAAAAAAAAAAAATTCCCAGTGACATTAAAAACTATCTTTTATGATTGAAAGCTCAGCTTAAACTGTCGTTTTTTTTGCTCGCTTACTTACTGAAGGTCCAATCAGTCAAACTGTCTCTGAGTTTGTGTTTGTTTATTTGTTTCTGTCTGACACAAACAAACTTTTAGACTGTAATTTTTTTTATTTGACCTACATTTTCCCAGCTTCTCACATTTTCTGCTCTTGCACCGCGCGCACACGAATGACGCAACAGGGCAGGACGAACAATAGGCTCCGCCCACATTTCATCATCTAGTCCTTCGTTGGTCAACGATGTTCCTGTCTTGGTGCTGATTGGCTGGATTGTCAGTCTTTAACCGTAACAGAACCAGTGCTCGGAGTAGAAAGCCACGTTGGCGGCAGCGGAGTTCTGACTCGGTTCGTTTCTGGCCAAAGGACGAACATCTGCAGCTCTGAGAGCTAACGAGGGTCTCCGTTAGCTTCTTCTGGATTATCCGAGGTAAACGCGCGCGCGTGCCTTCCGCGAGGCTGATGAGAGCTCCTTAGGATGGAAGTTGGATGAGCGTGAGAGAGCAGCATCCAGGAAACCTCTGGTGTCTATATTAAATGTACAGTAGACCGAAGCTTTCTTCTGCTCCTGACTGAGCTTCACCTGAACTGGAACCGAGGTTCAAATGCGATCCAGGGAGGAGAGGAGAGGTTAATCCGAATGAGATTTTTGTGTTGATAACGGTTTGTCCCCCTCTTCAGGTGTCAGGGGCCACGTCACCTGAAGGATGAGCGTGGGGTTCATCGGAGCGGGACAGCTGGCGCATGCGCTGGTGAAGGGCTTCACTGCAGCAGGTCAGACCCTAAACATCTTCATCATCTTTATCATCTTATCTCAGGTCTGATGGGAGTGACACGCACAGTGGCTCCTGGGTTGGCTCGCTGTGAACTTTGGGTATAAATGTTACCAAAAAAAGGACCGGTGTCCTGATGTTACTGGAACATCTGTACCGAGGAGAACAGAACCTTCCCCTCTTCTGCCTCTGCAGAACATTCCTTCCATAGGTTGTTGTTGCTGCAGGAACATCATGAAGCAAAAACTGTTGCAGAACAAGTATCTGAGCAGAAATGATCTCTGAGGAGTTTCATTCTGGATTAAAAACTCATCACGGGTCAGAAACTGCTCTACTGAAGTTGACAAAGATCTCTTAATGGTTGCAGACACTGGACTTGTGTTGGTTCTTCACTTTTGGACCTCAGTCCTGCATTTGTGATCCGAACATTTGATTGTAGAGGCTGAAACGTGTCTTTGAAAACAGAGGAACTTGAGTCATTTTTATCTGTTAGATTCCAGTTGGATCTTATAAAGAAGTTCCTCACAGCGGAGTCAATGGTGGCGTACCACAGGGTTCTGTGTTCAGTCCCTTCATCAGGCAGCACAGAACACATCTGTCATTATGCTGATGATGGTCTGATGTACATTTAAAGCAGCAGATGTTTGTCATATAAGGATTCAGTGGTGTTCTGAATGCAAAAATTACATGACAGTTTTATCACATTGAGATGTTTCTTTCCATATGTGCTGCACTTATGTCACAGATTAAAGCATTAACTGCTGTGACTTGAAGGTATCTCTTTTTTAAGCTAAATACACATCTAAATAGTAAATATTATTTATAAATATGTGGAATGTGTCAAATGTAAAGTTTTATTTAAAAAAATAAATATAAATGTCAAGTCTAAACATTTATCTAAATCCTAAATCTTGCTCACCTTTTGGCATATCCCTCCAGATGTCGCCACACAGAATCAGTGAAAACCGAATCACAAAGGTGGTTTGGCAGAGATGCCCTTCCTGACACAACCCTGCATTTTCAAGGGACAGGGGAACCCAGAGGCAGCAGCTCTTTTTTTTTAGCTCATTGAACATAAAGATTCAATCTAAATGCAAACTTCTTCTTTTGCTCTCGGCTTTTCCCCTCAGGGCTCACCACGGCTAATCAGCTTCCTCCATCCAACCATTTCTTCTGCATCCTCTCCTCCAGCTACCTTCATGTCTTTGTTCACTGCATCCATAAACCTCCTCTTGGTCTTCCTCTAGACCAGGAGTGCCCAAATCCGGCCTCCTGCTGATTTTCCAGAAACCCTGCCTTATCTGCTGTAGATTACCTGGACCAGGTGTGTTAGGCCAGTCAAGAGCATCAAAGGCAGGATGGTTGAAAAAACATGTAGGACACTGGCTCTCGAGGCCTGGATTTGGGCATCCCTGCTCTAGACCTCATGCCTGGTAGCTCTAGACTCTGCATCCTTCTACCAATATAATAACTGTCTCTCCTCTGGACATGTCCCAACCATCTCAGTCTGGCTTCTCTGACCTTATCGCCAAACCTCTAACATGTGCTGTCCCTCTGATGTCCTCATTCCTGATCCTATCCATCCTGTTCTCTCCCAAAGAGAACCTCAGCATCTTCATCTCTGCTACCTCCAGCTCTGCTTCCTGTCTTTTCCTCTGTGCCAATGCCTCTAGGCCAAACAACATGGCTGTTTTATACACCTTTCCTTTCATTTCAGCTGAATCTCTCTTCTATCACAGCTGACACTTTTCTGTAACCATTTCAACCTGCTTGAACTTGCTTCTTCACTTCTTTTCCACACGATATTCCTCTGGACTGTTGACCCACTGGGCTCCCTCTCATTCACACAAATGTACTTACTGTGGCTAACCTTCATTCCTCTCCTTTCCGGGGCAAACCTCCACCTCTCTAGCTTCTCTTCCACCTGTTCCTTGCTTTTGCCACAAATTACAATATCGTCTGCAAACATCATAGTCCATGATGATTCCTGTTTAACCTCATCTGTCAGCCTGTCCATCACTATTGCAAACAGGAAGGGGCTCTGAGCTGATCCCTGATGGAATCCCACCTCCAACTTGAGCTCCTCTGTCACCCCCACAGCATACCCCACAACTGTCTTACAGCCATCATACATGTCCTAAACTGCTCCAACATACTTCTGCGTCACTTCCTCATACAATACCACAGTTCCCGTCTGGGCACCCTGTCATAAGCTTCCTCCAGATCTACAAAGACCTCATAGCAAATATTGCATCTGCATTTAAATCTAAATGGAAATGTTGACTTTAAATGTTTGGGGAAATATGCTAATTTGAACACGCCGCTCCTCGCAGGACTGATAGTGAAACACAAAAAAGGGTTTGATGCATTTAGAACTAGAATGGACTGGAGGTGGAGCACTGAAACTACCTCTGTGCTTAATTCGAAGGAGAAACCCATCTTCGTTTTGCTCTGTCGCTCTCTGCTCCGCCCCCTCAGGTGTGATTGCTGCTCACAGGATCACCGCCAGCGCTCCGGACACTGACCTGCCCACCGTCAGCAGCCTCAGGGTGAATTTTCTCTCTACTTAGAAGATGTTCTGCGTCTGACATTTTGGACTCCGCCTCCTTCCTGTGTGTCTGGTTGTTCCTCATTTGCTGTGCCTCTGTAGAAAATGGGGGTGAGTCTGACGACCAGCAACAAAGAGACGGTCAACAAGAGCGACGTGCTGTTTCTGGCTGTGAAACCCCACATCATCCCCTTTGTTCTGGACGAGATTGGACCGGACATCGAGGACCGCCACCTCATAGTCTCTTGTGCTGCGGGTGTAACCATCAGCTCCATAGAGAAGGTGATATCTGGCGGGGGCTCCACCTCCTGCTGACTCCTCCCCCTGAAGTCCTGGGGCTGCTTCACGTTTCTCTGCTCTTTGTTCGTCTGCAGAAGCTGCTTCAGCACCGCCCAGCTCCTCGAGTGATGAGGTGCATGACCAACACCCCTGTGGTGGTGAGGGAGGGCGCCACGGTGTACGCCACAGGGACGCATGCCGAGGTGAAGAGACCCAGTTGGGGGCTCACTGATCGCACGGCATCAGTCAGGTGCTGACTAAACTGTGCTCTCAGGTGGAGGACGGCCGGCTGCTGGAGCAGCTGATGGCCAGCGTTGGTTTCTGCACGGAGGTGGAGGAGGACCTGATCGACGCCGTCACCGGTCTGAGTGGCAGCGGCCCCGCCTACGTAAGTCGGCTCAGCCGGGAGGGACGGGGGCTTGAGGAGGATCTGCAGAGGGGAGAAAGAAGTGCCCCTCTCACAAAGACTTACCCCCCAGGAGTATGTGTGCTGCTGTAACGTGGTCTCTGTGCACGGCAGGCGTTCACGGCGCTCGACGCTCTAGCGGACGGCGGGGTGAAGATGGGTCTGCCCAGGAGGCTCGCCGTTAGACTCGGAGCCCAGGCCTTGCTGGTCAGTTGTGTTCAAGTGTGTCTGTTTGTGCGTTTTGTGTTGCACTAAGTGGCAGTTCAGTCCCTCCCGTCCTGCTGGCAGGATTGACTCCGCCCCCTAGTTTTTGCTTCAGCTTTGATGTTTTCTTAAACTTTGATCCTCACTGAGCTACTGACATCATGTGAGAAGGTATTCGCCCCCCTCCTGAGCCTCAAATATCAACATCACACAAACGGAGTCAAGTAAAACTTTAATGGTTTTTAATGAAAGAATCAAAAATTCCAGATGGGGAAAAAGTCATTTATCCCCTAAATTGGTGCCCTTCAGCTGCTTCATCCCTCATCAGTGTAAAAGAAAATGATTGTGATTTGATAGATCTGGGATGGGGCGGAGTCACAGGTTTTTGATCTTCTTTCCCTCTGACCCTTAGGGGGCAGCGAAGATGCTACTGGAGTCAGAGCAACACCCGGGCCAGCTAAAGGACAACGTATGCTCACCAGGGGGCGCCACCATCCACGCCCTGCACTTCCTGGAGAGCGGCGGCTTTCGCAGCCTCCTGATCAACGCGGTGGAGGCGTCGTGCATCCGGACGCGGTGAGCTGAGCGTTTGTCAGTGAGGCTTCACGGCTGGACTGAACACCAGCAGAGGGGCTTCTGCCTTCAGGTTAAAGACAAGTGACCAGATGCTGTCACTGATCAAACAGAAGCAGTCCTGCCGTTTAGCTTCATGTTTGTGTTTGATTTACAGAAGATTACAAATCAACATGTTCATTCCATGAAGTTCCACTCTTCTGCTTTGAAGACATTCAGCTCCTTGAGGAGATTCCTGCTTCCTGTTAGGTTAAGATCTGAGGAGCAGTTGTTAGGTTTGTCCTTAAGCAGGAAATTCCTTTAACCGTTTGGTCAATGAGGAGGAGGAATTTTCCTAAGCGTTCAGGAGGACCTGGGCTGGAGCTCCTCCACCTGTTGCAACTCTGACTGATCCCCCAGACCACAAAGCAGCTTTTGTCCTGATGTCCACAGTTAGCATCTTTAACATTTATAGCACGTTTTATATAGTTCTGTAACATATGTAGATTTGTTTCTTCGGCTAATTCAGCACGCTGCCTTCATCAGCACATGTCTAGCAGTTTGGCAGCGTTGGTTGCTCTACCATTATTCTGCTGTTCTATCAGCTTTAGTAGTTCTTCAACTCATTCATTCATTCATCTTCTTAACCGTTTATTCCCTTTCGGGGTCACGGGGTTGCCGGAGCCTATCCCGGCCACTTGGGCGTAGGCAAGGGATGCCCTGGACTGGTCGCCAGTCTGTCGCAGGGTAGAATATCCTTAATCACACATCCATTCACTCTCACATTCACACCTATGGACAGTTTAGAGTTGCCAATCAACCTATGTAGCATGTTATTGGACGGTGGGAGGAAGCCGGAGATCCCGGAGAAAACCCACGCATGCGCAGGGAGAACATGCAAACTCCACACAGAAAGGTCCCCCATTGATGTTGTGTTTTTCATGTCCCCCAGCCGGGACTTGAACCAGGGGCCTTCTTGCTGTGAGGCAGGAGCGCTAACCACTGCACCACCGTGCAGCCTGTTCTAAAAACTAATTTAGCAATAGTGAAGTAATTTCAAAAGTCTGGCTCAATCTGCAGCATCTACACTTCCGCTTTCTGCTAAGCTCACCTCAGCTCCTGCAGCTGTGACCGCTCACAGGCCAGTGCGCTGATGCCGTCTCTTCCTGCAGGGAGCTGCAGTCGCTGGCAGACCAGGAGCGCATCTCTCCAGCAGCCATCAAGAAGACCACCCTGGACAAGGTTCTGCAGCAGCCGGGAGTGTCCGTGAGTGGCGTCGCCAATGGCAACGGCAAATCAGGACTCAGCCTCTTCAACTCTGGGATCAAGAAGAAGAACTGACAACGGTAGACTTTGGATCGCATCACAGTGGGACGCCCACACAGTCAGAGCCGCCCAGCTACAGGAAACCAGGAACTGAGCTAGGACTGGGGTCGACCCCGCCCACTGGTGACATCACCAACACGCCTGTGTCCTGCTCAGGCAAGGTGTGACAGAGTCACTGTCCAAATGAATTCTGAGGAGTTTCCCAGCAGCCTCCGTGCTGAGTTGTAAGTTCATCCCAGCTGCTGGGTGATGCAGTGGTTTCTGTCTGTGGTGTGAACCTTCAACACTAAAAATCTGAATTTATTCTCTTTGTTTTAAACCAAGAATGAACATTTGTCTGAAGCATTAAGAAGCTGAGCTTTCTTTGGTTTTGGTTATCTCCTTTTGTGGATGGGATGCCTGTACACCCCTCCCTCCCTGCCTGACTGACTGTGAGGACCTACAGGAGAACGCCTGTTGTATTAAAGACGTTTTCATTAAAGAAGAGTCTGTTTTCTGCTTCTTGCTACAGGAGGAAATGCGGTCACTGAGCCACAGATGGCGCTCTCTGACCAGTGTGCCTGGTTTGCCTTAAAGGATCAAATGAACGTCCTGAATTCTTTGCCGGTCAGGTCCCTCTCCTGCTAAAGTTAGACGCTCCGAGCTGAAAATACTCTGAGCTGCATTGTAACCGGCTGTGCTCGGCAGAAACACGTCCAGTTTTAGAAGGAGGATGAGAAGTTGGGGGGGGCTGCAACAAGTGATGCGGGCGTTGTTTGTTACTGTGTAAAGAAAAGAAGTTGATCACAAACTGTTAAAGCCTTTCTGTGAAAGTCCCATTTCAATTATCCTTGCATCTATTTTTAAAGTGTTTCCTGCGCTCATTTAATAATATGCAGTTTTTAGGCTAAATCAAAAAACCTGTACCTGTACACGTCATTATGGTTTTGTTATACTATATCACCAAAAGTATTCACTCACCATCCAAATGAATCAGAATCAGGTGTCCTAATCACTTTGTCTGGCCACAGGTGTATAAAATCAGCACTCAGGCATGCAGACTGTTTTTACACAAGTTTCTCTGTGCTCCAGTGCACAAAGGTCCATAAAGACATGGATGACAGAGTCTGGTGTGGATGAACTTGACTGGCCTGCACAGAGTCCTGACCTGAACCCAATAATACACCTTTGGGAGGATCTGCATCCTCTGTCTGAGTGCTGCGGTGTGGTAAGGGGAGCTGGACCGCTCAAGACAGTTGAAAACCGCACAGGAGATTGTGGGAGGACCTCTCCCACAACTCGACTCCGTGTACAACAGCCAGGTCCGACGGAGGGCTGGTCGTATAGCTGCAGACCCCACCCACCCAGGACATCAACTGTTTGTACCTCTACCTTCTGGAAGGAGGTACAGGAGCATCAGAATTCTGATTCTGATTTGGAGCCGAGACTGAGAGCCAGGCCTTCTCCACCAACATCAGTGTGTGACCTCACCAATGAGCTTTCACAAGAATGGTCAGAATTCCTATGAACACTCCTCAACCTTGTGGACAGCCTTCCCAGAAGAGTTGAAGCTGGAAAAGGTGGACCCACATCAAATTGAACTCAATGGGTTAGGGATGGGATGGCATCTAAGTTCATGTGTGAGTCAAGGGAAGTGAGCCAATAGTTTTGGTAATATGTTTTGGTGTATGTCAGTTCACAACTAAAGTCCACACATCTTCATGACTGAAAAGGAGCAGTAAGAAGATTGAAATTATTTTTTTTATTTCTACCCTGATATAAAATATTAAAGAAGAAAAACAGAGATGATCCTAAACGGTCTTTACCGCCTTCCACCACACACTAACCACACAAAGCATATTCTCAAGTTTCTACTTTACAAAAATTTTCATTGATTAAAGTTGATTTGAACAACTTTTCAGAACTTTCTGTTGGTAATTCCAAACTGTAAATGTTTTTCAAGCAACTTTAAACTTCAAATTATATTTCCTTCTGTGATTTTCATCTTGTGAAGTAAAATAAATTACATTTGTAAACTCTCTGACATCTTTCTATTTTTAACTAAATGCATGTACAGTAAAGTTTTCTGTTCTACTAAATCTTCAAATTTGAACAAACTGACTTAATAAATGGTGAACTTGCTTTTTCACTACATCCAACTTTATGTGTTATTCAAATACCTCTTCTGCAGTAAAATTAACGTCTTTATTCATCCCACACTTCAACACGATAAGTAAAATAAAACAATAAAATGGAACAATAAAAAATTCCCAGGACATTACAGAATGGAAAATACTTCACATTATTCAAACTATAGTTTTGGACACTTTACTTTTAATATATGACAAATATATTAATAATAGTAAATAGTTTGAATAATGTGAAGTATTTTCCATTCTGGAAAATACTTCACATTATTCAAACTATAGTTTTGGACACTTTACTTATAATATATGACAAATATGGCTTCAGGGACAAATTTTCATATAAGATTAGCCCAAAGAATCTAAACTCTAAAATCTTTCCAACTATACACTCTGTGGGTGGGCCACAAGCTCCCAGCTCTGCTCCATTTTGAGGAATTCACGTGCAGACAAAGTGATCCATGTACGTCTCTGTTTTCCTCATCCGATCTAGCGTCGGACTCAGAATTGTACTGGATAGCTCCGACATTGTTTGCCATTTTTGTTGTAATGTTAGGCTGGTGTATGAGGGGCTGTAAAAGCTAGCGAGAGAGTTTTTTTAACAGATGGGTGACAGGAAGAAGAGGCAGGTTTACTCAACTTCAACAGTCCTGCCCACAACTCAGAAGCGAATTTGTAATGAACTCCAGCCGCTCTGCAGAAACTATGTCCAAGAACACGAGACAAGTTTTTTACATTTTATGCCATGCTTCAGAGAGCCTTCCTCAATGAACCAAAGCTAATGGAAGAAGAAGGAAGTCTACCTACAATGATGTTAGAACCCTTTCCAGAACAAATGGAAGAAAACAAAACACCTAAACAGATGAAGTAGGTTGCTATTAGATCTGTTACCTGATGAACTCTAAATAGCAGGGCTGCTTAACCCTTGTGCTATCCTAGGCACTTTACCATTGGGAGTTGGGTCATCTAGACCCACTAGACAGAGCTCTGAACCTTTTTTCTTCAATGATTTGTGAACCTCACTGGTGTCCATGGATTACATGAAATCTTTCCACCTTCATCCACCTTTGTCATGGTAGGGAGAACACCTCAATGTAAGGTTGGGGTCATCTAAAATAGCACAAGGGTTAACCCCGGTCTTCCAGATCTGCCCAAATGCCTGTTTTCCAACTCTCGCTGCACTACTGACTACCTGGCTCAGGTGTGCTCCATCAATCAGAATGAGTCTTGAAGGTTTGGACAAAGACTCTCCATTCTGAAAAGAGAGCATAAAGAGGGTGCAGAATGCTCAAAGTCACACTTCACAAGTCTTTGTCCCTCGTGGACATAACTGTATCAGTGATAATCCTGAAAGGTCCAGGAAACTTCCAGAAGCCTCTGTGGGTAAACTCTGCAGATGAACCAAGGACCAAGGCTGCATCGTCAGAGAGAAAGCCTTGTTTGAACATGGTCCAGAAGAACCATGGTGTCCGGAGGATCCAGACTCATTTCAAATGGACTGTTTCAAAGTGGGACCAGGTTCTATGTTAGCCAAGTCCAAAATGGACGTTCTTGTTGGTCATTATCACAGACCTGATGTCCTCCAAGCTAAAGAGGGGGTATCCTTCCAGCATGTCTGATGGGGGGGAGGGGGCAATAAGTGATTGATTGATACATCTATTTTAAGCAAAGTCATTCGGACATAATAAACTGCATAGAAAAAAAGAAATAGAAATAAAAAGAAGCAAAAACACACTTAAGTCAAATTTGCTTAATTACATACATTGATCATTAACTACAGTCAAGTAGAGCTTGATTTATTGCTTGAAAAGGAGAACGGGAAGAAGTGAATTTATATAATCCCACTGAGTTAATTTATTTTATAGTGTGGTATAGTTTTTTGTAATCCAATTCTAAACAGATCTAGTGCAGATTTTTTTCAGGCAACAAACTTGAGTGCTTATTAATTATTGATTCCCCTCAGAAAACATTCCGTCATGATTTAAGTAAACAGTAACATAAATCACACATCATGTCACAAATATGTAATACTCATTGATTATAATCACAAAACAATTTCATATGAATCCAGATATCATTGCTACACATTTCAGATCAAGTTATCAAGTAACACAATCCACAGATCCAAGTGCTTATTGATTATCCTGAGAAAGAATTCTTACATCCTATCAGTGAACGTTAATGATTCACACTTTAGGTAACCAATATGTAATAACTATTGATTATTATTAAAACAGATTTATTATCACATTAAACCAGTAATTATTGCTACACATTGCAGATCAAGTAAAAAAAATCCATAGTTTATAGATTGTAATTCAAACATTTCAGTAATCATTGGTAAATGGTAAATGGCGTTTACTTATATAGCGCTTTCTACCTTCTTACGAAGGCTCAAAGCGCTTTACAGTCACAGTCCCATTCACCCATTCACACACACATTCACACACTGATGGCGGCTCCGCTGCCGAACACCTGCGCCAACCTCCCACCAGAGGCAAGGTGGGGTTCAGTGTCTTGCCCAAGGACACTTCGACACATGGGCGTGCAAGGCGGGATTCCAACCTGCAATCTTACGATCATGGGTCGACCGCCCTACCACTGCACCACGGCCGCCCACATAACAATGTAATACTCATTGATTGTAATTAAAAAGATCTTTGATTATTTCACCAAAATCAAGTTCACACATGCATTTGGACATTGTTTGAACATTGTTTAAGCTCATTACGTAACCCGTTTCAGAGTTTAGTGCTGCACACCGACACACAGAAACTTTTCTTTTTGGTTCTTATCAGTTTGATCCTGAAGTTCCTACATCCCCTCAGTTTGTTCCTCCTTCATTTTCTAAGAACTGTTTTTGGATGTTGAATGGTAACAATTTCCCACTAGCTCTGTATAGAAGTTGCACAGTGTAAAAATCCACAAGGTCGTGCAGTTTTAAAAGTCTGGATTGATAAAATAAATTGTTTGTATGATCAAGATATCCGGCTTTATGTACAATTCTGAATTCAACCAAATTTCTATACAGTATGTAAAATATGGTAATATTAAGAAGAACTACAATTAATATCTACTGTTGTATTCTTATACATGTTTAGATTTATTTATGATTGAAATACTTTTTGATACTTTAGTTTGTATGTGTCTGATGTGTGGCTTCCAACTTAGTTTGCCATCAATAAAACCCCCTAAGAATTTGATTTCTGCAACACTTTTAATTGAGATTTTATTTATTTTATTTGAGAGCTCTGTGTTTGATTTGAAGTTACCAAAAACATCACTTTGGTTTTATCTAGGTTCAAAGATAATTTGTTGTAATCCATCCATGATTTTATTTTGTTTAACTCTGTGTTCACCACATTGATGAGTTCCCTATAATTGTCTGTGGAATAGAATATATTTGTGTCATCAGCAAATAATATAAGTTTTAAAAGTTTTGAAACATTAAATATATCATTTATGATATTGAATAGCAGCAGGCCTAGAATTGATCCTTGTGGGACACCACAACTTATCTCTTTGGCTTCTGATGTAAATACGTCCATCAAGCACCTAACAGGATGGTGTGCCGATAACAACCTTGTCCTGAACACCACCAAGACCAAGGAGGTTATTGTGGACTTCAGAAAGTCCAAGTAGGTGGTACACACTCCTCTCCTCATTCATGAGGAGGAGGTGGAGCGGGTAGACCACATCTAGTTCCTGGGGATCCACATCACTTCTGACCTCACCTGGTCGCTGCACACATCCCACCTGGTGAAGAAGGCTTAACAGAGACTCTTCTTCCTCAGGAAACTTAAGAGGACTGGACTCTCAAGGGAACTACTAGGAAACCTCTACAGAGCCACCATGGAAAGCATCCTCTGTCTGAGTGCTACGGTGTGGTACAGGAGCTGCACTACTCAAGACAGGAATGACTTGGCCCGGGTGGTGAAAACCGCACTGGAGATTGTAGACGGCCCTCTCCAACAACTCGACTCAGTGTACGACAGCTGGGTCCTACGGAAGGCTGGTTGTATAGCTGCAGACCCCACCCACCCGCTACAACTGTTTGTACCTGTACCCTCTTGAAAGAGATACAGGAAAAAACAGAACTCACACCAATAGACTTCTTCCCCAGAGCTGGGACGTCCATCCACCCCCCTCCCCCAATCACACACCTGTGCCCCCTCCCCCTCTCGACTTACCATAACCCACTAACCCCTGCCAATACACTGTGGCATGAATTGGCTGCGCTTGTGCTTGCTTGTGCGCAACAATCATTCATATTTTACTATACAGTCTTTCGTACGTGTATAGGTATTTATTGAAAAGAGCTCCTGGGGAAGTAATTTCGTTGTGCACTGCATAATGTCAATAAAGGGTTCTGATTCTGAAGTAGGATGTCCTGGTTTCAGATGTGTTAATGAAATTTCCACATGCATATTTCTTTTTGTCCAGAGCATTTGTGATTACCTCCACAGCCGTTAAGTTTGATCTGTTTTCCCTAAAACCATATTGGTTTTCATTTATAATGTTATGTCTCTCAAAAAAATGTAAATAATTTATCATATCTTTTCTCAAATTTTTGAGAATTGTGGAAGGAGAGAAGCAGCTTGTAAAAAGGTGTTACTGACATCCGCTCGTCAGAGAGAGGGGTTGAGTGTGGAATACTTCCGATTGGTGGATTATTTTCTTTGCTGGTTTTGCATTTTGGAATTTCCACTGCCAATTCTGGACCCACGTTTACAAAATAGTTACTGAGGCCGTTTGCTGCTTAATTGATGTTATAGTTTGGACCCTTCTCATCTGTAAAGTAATCTGGGTATGTTCACTTTTTGTCCCTTTTTTCAATGTTGTAAAACACTCGCTTCACGTTGTTTTTCTCTTCGTTCAGTAGAAACTTTGAGCAACTTTTTGCCTCTTTTCAGTTGTAATCCTGGCCTCTCTTCTTCAACGTCTTTACCCCCTTTTTGTTTTTATGTACCTATGCCCCCCATTTCTACTATCTCTCTGTTCTTTCGACCATCTGGTCCAAAAAGAAATTGACACAAATATAATGTAATAAAAAATAATTCTCAAATACAAAAGAGGTTTATACAAGTAAACACTTTGTGTGTCTGAAGCTACAAAGCTTCAGATATCTGTCCAACACAAAATACATTCAGCTCTTATCTGTTTGCTGAGCTGCTGTAATAAAAACAAAAAAGGAAAAACTTCTGGAATTCTTTTTTTTTTTAGGAATTCAAGTTGTTTCTAAAAACAGCTTGAGCTTTTGATCACGAAAACATTTGATCAGAAAAGTTTAGTTAGTTTTGTTTCTTTACATGCCTCAGCTTTCTTGTGGCAGCATGGAAAAGCTTGAGTTTCCTTAATGACACTTTAAAAAAAATGTTTTCAGTCACAAAGAAGCCATAGGATTAAAAGCGGGGTGCAGAAACCTTCACCTCAGAGAGCGCGATGCGCTGCAGAGGACAAAGCTGCATTAACGGCGCAGAGTGGGTTTCAGATATTAGGGCGCTGCTGCACTTTAGATTAAGAAAGGCCACTTTGTGGCGTGTGGAAAAAGGCCTGTGGAAGCAGCACCCAGGTGCAGAACGGTGAGGACATATGAAGGCAGAGGAGCCATGGTTTGTGAGCAGCCATGTCCTCATTATAATTGAACAATTTATAGCTGTTCTGGGATTAGTTTATTTTCCTTCCACTAATACACACACCAGTGTCTCTTGATTAAGCTGCGCCCCGCATGCTCTCAGTGCAATCCGGCTGTTTATTTGTGCGTGCGGCGCTCTTTCCTGCGCCGCTAAAGTGTCTCTGTAATCCCTCTCTTATTGCTTGTGCCTGTGTCCGTTAAGATTAGCCGCTGCTGAAGAGAATTCCATTTTCCCGTCTTTATTAGACTTTCCTCACTTTTGTTGCTCGGGCAGCTCTGAGTGCCTTTTCTTCTTCCAAAGGTGTGAGGGATGCGTTCGCTGTCAGTCATGCTAACACCAGCTGAGGCCAAAGATGGCACTTCGCTGCACACATGGAGGTGTGTGTGTGTGTGTGTGTCAGCCCAGCATGAGATTTCCATCCACAGGTAGGCCAGATGCTGCCTGTCATCTCCGGTCAGTCAGTGTAATCACTGACCTTTGCAGGAACATGCATGTTTGCATCTCATCTGCTGGCCTGGAGGAGAAACCGGAGGAGCGATGGCCGGGCACCCTCCTCATCCTGCTAACATGAACATTAACACGGACGGGCTGTTCGTCGTACAGTTTCTGTCTGCTGCTTCGCTTGAACTGCAGTGTAATCCATGCACGCTCTCTGGCACGTGCACAGCCGTGATCTGGTAGCAGATACAGTATCAGCTCGGAGCAGCTGTCTGCTCAAACAGGTGCAGAAAGAGGAACCCCAGGAGTTACCACATCGTCAGTGAATCTGCATCATCAGCTTCCTTCTTGTACCAGTTGCATCGTTTTGATGTTCATCTTCAAGAAATGACCCCGACACATCAGTGTCCAACATTCTGAGTCTAATCTATAAAAATGAGGACAAGATCACTCTCTTGGGTTTTTATTTAATCCCTTCAGACCTGGCTTCAACGCGTGTGGACATAACATAATTGGGTATATCCCCACAATAGTTCATTTTGCTTAACTGGGGCCCTGTGACTGCATGTGTGGAGGGTTTACTCAAATATTTCCTCCAGTCTTCAGAGGTTAAATTCAAAAAAGCTAAACAAATAACTTGGAGGGAAGAATTTATCACTCAGAAATCAAACTTTTTGGTATTATTTGTGCATTTCCTGCAAAAATGTAGGTGTGAATTCTTAGAGCTGTGAGGTGCTAATACACTTAAAACTTGAAAGCAGGGATATTTGACAAAACATTCTTGTTAGCATTCTATAATGAATTAGCACAAGTTTAAAAATGCAGTAGGAGCTGAAGATATATAATAAATGCAAAAACCTGATTTTACCAAAGTTCCAATGTATTCAGTTAATGTAAAACTATTCCAAAGTGTCTAACATTGCTGCAAAAAGGTCAACAGAGCAAAAAAACTACACACACTGCTGTTGGCTGTTTGGATTAATACCAATGTGTCAGAATAAAGATTTTAGATTAAAAATGTTAAAAGAAAAAAATATGTTTCTGATAACTTTTAGATCAAAAGAAAGAAAAAAAAAAGACAGGCTAGAATCCAGGAAACCAACATGCAACCCACTGTCCCTCCAGAAGCCATGAGGCTAGAAGCACCTCAGGTTAAAACAAGCTGAACACAAGCCAAGAAATGGCCAAAACCCTTCAACACCAGAGCTTTCACCGCCGACAGCATAACAACACATGCTCCTTGACTCTTCAACCGTTTACGCCATCAACGTAATTCCAACGGATTCTGACACGCAGAAAAGCAGTTTTGCTCTGAAATACACTTTAGAATATCCTGGAATTATGTTAATCGCAGAAACAGTTGAAGAGTTAAGGTCATCCAAAACCTAAAAAAATCACCTCTGCAACTAAAGCTCCAGTAGTAAAAGGTAAATAGACTTCAAAAACCTTTTAGCGTCAACCTGGAAAGGTTGCAATCTTGCAGTTCCCCAAATGACCGGAGGCTTATGGCAAAAGGGGGTAATTTCTCACTAATCAACAAGTCAAGGATTTGTAAACATTGGTTGTGTCCGAATTCTTTCACTACTCGCTGTTTGCCATTTTGTCGTGCTGTTCGAATATACAGTTCCAAATTCCAGTGCCATACAAATTTCCCAGAAGTCTGCGAAAAACAATTTATGCTCACTACAGTAAATTGGCAAATAGGAGCCAGTTTAGCTTTGCGGCGCCTTCCGTCCATGAAACCAGGGTTCGTCTCCGGGCTGCTCCCTGTTCCCTTCGCCACTTCTGTGCCGGTCCCAAGCCCGGTTGCTTTGAGAGGGTTGTGTCAGGAAGGGCATCCGGCGTAAAACATTGCCAAGTAAACCATGCAACTCGTTCGATGTGGCGACCCCTGATGGGAAAAGCAGAGAGAGAAACAACAACAGTAAATTGGCAAATAAAGACAACAATGTTTGTGTTTGAAAACTTTTGTAAATAAAACGCATTTTTATTCCTTTTTTTAAATAAACCAGTGGATTTATAAATGGTTTTCGTAAAACTTTTGTATTTACATTTTTAATCTGTGAAATCGGTGCTGTCATATTTGCCGTTCAAAAAAACGAAACCAAGAAAAAGTAGTGTGCATGGAGTCCGAATTGCTTTTAAAATCCAGGTTATTAGACATTCCCACAAAGACCCTTATTTTAGGATAAAAGAAAAAACTAATTCTGATATTGACAAAATTTACCTCTAGAGGTTTTTGTAAAAACTGCTTGTTGTTTAAAAAATATATCGAGGTCATTTGGGTTGTAGTTTTTAAATGCTACAGAGCATGCATGTGTTTATGTTGTGAGTGTGTATGTGTGTGTACCTGTGCATGAAGTGGTGCGACAGAATACATTTCCAGTAGCTCCTCCGGAGCATCACTGGTGTCTTACTTGTTCATCAGTAAATGAATGGGGGCTATTTCTGTAGCGTGGTCAGGAAATAGGCTGCTGGCATTGGTTAAGTGCTTTCTTGTCTTGTATGTGATGTCATTAATTCCTCTAAAAGGGAAATGGATAGTGATGGTGCACATCAGCCCTAATAGCTTGGTTTAGTTTCACTTGCATTAATGAGAATGAGAGTGTTTGTGTGCTAAGTTCAGAGGGAAAGTCAATTTTATTTTACATGTGAACTAATGTCAACTCCAACCATTAAGGGTACATTTAAGTAGCTTTATGTTTCCACGACAACAGCTGCACACATGATCAAGAGGGTCCACAGGACCGTAGACCTTCCTGGATGAGATTGTAAAATAAATACAAATTAAAACAAAAAAAAGGTATCAAACCCAGAACAAGACGTAAAAACAGGAAGAAAATAAAACACTCTTTTTGACTAAATGTAACACGTGACATTGTGGAGGATTCATAATGACTGAAAACGTCAGTCATTATGAATCCTCCACAGGTTCACATTTTGTAACCTGTCAACAAGGGCATGTGAGAAATGAGAAAACATGTCATATTTGACACGTAGGTCTGCAGGTCTACACTAGATCTTCCCAAAATTCCCAGCATTGTCATAAAGTCCTGGCAGCTGCATGAAATGAACAGAAAAAAACGCAGCCAGAAGAGGCAGGAGTCAACAGAAAGTGATGAGCATGTGCGATGGTGAGATGATGGTCTGAATTCATGTCTGAAAGAGACTGAAGCTGTTTTTGCAGAGCAGAAATAACACACATGTGAAGGAAAACAATGTTTCAGCAGAGCTCTGTTTGGTCATTTTTGTGTCAGCTCAGCTATTAATGTATTACTGATTTGTTTAGAGTCATAACAGCAGTTAAAGACCCACTCCACTGAAATTTTTTTTTTATTTTGGTTTGGCCTTTTTCTCATGATATAAAAAAAATTAAGATTAAAACTGTATTTCTGAGTGTTTCTTTGTTCAAATCGTTGTGAATCAGGAGCAGGTGTAAAAATGCAGTTTGGAAAAGTTTGTAGTTGTTACGTACAATCTGCAATCGGCGGGCCACAAGCTCCCAGCTCCCCTCCATCCTGATGCAACCATTTGCAGTTGACTAGATCCATAAACGTCTTTGTTTTCCTCGTCTGTGCAAATCTTTGGCTCTAAACTGCACGGCTGGATAGCTCCAACATTGCTCACTGTTTTTGTTGCACGGCTATTGTTTGCTTGGGGTTGTGAGGGCTTTAAGCTAGTGGGAGAGCATGTAAACAAAAGGATAATAGGAAATGAGGTGGACTCCCGCTCACGACTCAGAGGCGGATTTCTTAGTTTGATGCCGTCCTTTAGATGATGGAAATTATCTGACTTTCAGACCAAGACTTCTCCAACTTAGATTTGTTGACTTCCTCTTGCCCATATTCATAATTATCTGAATTATTTGGTCTTTTAACTCTGAAAATGTCTTTAAAAGGGAAAATAAAAGAAAATAATCACAGTAGATATTTTCTGTATGAAACTCTCCTGTCATGACCCTTGTGCTATCTTAGATGACCCCCCCCTTACATTGACGTGCTCTCCCTACCATGACAAAGGTGGACAAAGGTGGAAAGATTTCATGTAATCCATGGACACCAGTGAAGATCACATATCATTGAAGAAAAAAATTTTCAGACCACTGTCTAGTGGGTCTAAATGACCCAACTCCCAATGTTAAAGTGCCTATAGCACAAGGGTTACATGAAAAAATACATTTTACCTAATTTCCTTTCAAATCCAAATGGCCCTTATGTGACCACAGTGAGACTCCAGCAGGGATAACTTACTATACTTGCAGGTAAGAGTAAGAAATGAAAAGGAAGTCACAATCTGACTTGGCCTCACGACACTTGGGAAACTCAGACAAGTCTGGAAGCCTAAAGAAACAAACAGTAAAGGAAACATGGTGGTGGAGGTGTAATGGTGTGGCACTATTTCAAGTAAATTAATTCTTGAGTTTATGACATTATATGAAAAAAAGAAGATTTGTTATAATGTCCAGAGAATCTTTTTAAAGTGCTGGAAGAGCTTGAGATCCCAGATAAAGATGACAAATTTAACTTACTTTCTAATGTTAATTGAAGGCAAAGACATGTTTGAATATTTAATATCAGTGGCAGCCAACATCTGTGTGTCTGCAAAAAGTCCTGTTTGGGGAGTACAATAACAAAAGTCCAAAAGTTTGAGCTGGAACACTTGAATGAAGTAAGAAAAAAGTAGCTGTCAGGCAGAGGTGGTAAGCCAATAAAAAAGCAGCTCCTTCAAAAAATATAACCCAAGTAAAAGTAAAAGTACCTATTGAAGAAATTGAAAGAGTAAAAGTTTGGACTTGTGTGGATTACCATTTATCTTTTAATATTAGCCCTGACATTTATTCCAACATTTTGCCAGCCGGCCCAGCGTTTATTGGAGACCGACGTCAATTAGAGACTGGCTACTATTGGAAGACACAGTATAGTCTAAAATCTTACTGCAAATATAGGAAAAACATTTTGAATTGACCTCTGGCATCAACAACCCATTTCCACCCACAGAACTGCCGCTCACTAGATATTTTCTCTTTTTCAATCCATTCTCCATAAACCCTAGAGATGGTTGTGGGTTCCACAACCATCCCAGTTGATCAGCAGTTTCCAAAATAATCAGACCAGCAGGTCTGGCGCCAACAACCATGCCACTTTAAAGGTAACTTCAGTCACCTTTCTTCCTCATTCTGATGATCGGTTTGAACTGCAGCAGATCGTCTTTGCTACGTCCATATGCCTTGAGTTGCTGCCATGTGATTGGCTGATTCGAATTTTGCGTTAACGACCTAACTCCCTGTTTTTAGTCATTTTCTTTTAATTTAATAGTCTACATTATAAAAACCATCCACGTCCAAGGCGGCTGTGAGGATCGACGGGATCGGTTTTTTTTTCTCCGCGTCCCACAGCGGGACCAACGCTGCTCCAAGTTTAGAACCGCGCGCAGCTGTCTGTCACACTTTCCACGCCGCCCGTTGTCCCGCGCAGCGTGCTAATAGTGCTGCGTGTCTCTTTAAATCCGGGTTGCGTAGCTCCTTCATGAATGAAACCATGTGATCCAAACATCATTTGACGTCTGGCGCCTCCGACCACAGACTAAAACAAGCGCGGAAGGAGTGGATAACGTTAGAGCCGTGAGGAGGCGCGAGCGCAGAAACGTTTCCTCAGCGGTCTCCGTCCTCAGACCGTCGGTGAACGCGCAGCGCCGGTGTGACTTCAGGTGAGTCCGCGCGCTCCAAACCGCGCTGGTGCCGCTCAGAAAGTGCTGAATGTGGAGCTGCTATTTGCTGAGTGAGCACGCCCGCTGCAGCCGCTTCCGCCACCGGGAGCTGCCGCGCCGCCGCTCCGTTCCCGCTGATGTTTAAAGGGCAGCGAACCCGGAATGCTGAATCATCACCGCCGGGTCTTGGTGCGCGCTCTGCCCGAAGCCGGGACCGCCGCGCATGACAGAGCTGCTGGTGCGTCCGTGAGCGCAGACACAAAGGGGCCGCGGCTGTCAGTGTCACAGGAACAAGAGCATGTGTCGGAATTAGAGCGCGCGGCTGTGCCGGGATCCCCTGTTCTGTTGGACCGAACAGGACTAGCCGGTAACTCCTCGGAGGGATCAACCGTAAAGCTTCGGCAGCAGCGGCGGCGGCAGCAGCGGCAGCTCCGCGGCTGTCCTTGTGCAGCCACGGCAGACTCCGGCGCAGCGCGCTCGTTCAGGTGAAGGCGGCCGCCTGCTCTCGGTTTAACGGTTCCGCCGGGGCTCGGGAGCGGCTCCAGGTCCGCCCGCTGCTCTTCGGGTGAAAGCTTTGAGTGAATGATGAGGCGAGCGCACGGCACCGCGGGCTGTCACCCGGAGCCGCGGGGGCTGTCAGCGTCCCGGCGGCGGGGAGGGGGTCTCCCGCTGCTGGAGCGGCTGCTCCGTCTCTCGCTTTGTGTGCGCCGCCACGTCGGGCCTTCGGCGGCTGGGGGGGAGCTGACCGCCGCGCGGAGGGCCGGAGCAGGCAGCGCGTGCTCCCGGCTGTGGACCAGCTGGGCTCGCGGCGAAGATGCTGATTCATCATAATGTTTAACTCAACGCTCGCGGAGCGGTGGGGGTGTCGTGGAGCTATGGCGACATGGCAGGGGGCAGACAAAGGTCCCCCCCCGGAGCTCGAATCCCGTCGGGGCTCGGGCTCGGTCTGCAGGCCCGCCGCAGCGGGAAGAGGTGAAGGGAGGTGCGCGGCTGCGCCTTTGTGCCGGAGCTGTCATTGTGGCAGGTTTTGTGCGTTCGGAGCGGCGTGCGTGTGCGCGCAGCCGTGCTCGTCACTGTGAATTATTCAGTTGTTGACTTCACTGCCCCATTGATGGAAAGTTGTCAGAAATGAAAAGTGTATTGTTTTTATTTTGACAGTGAAATCAGCCGAAGGTCCACTCAGAACCAAACCAGAACCTGGGGGCCCCGTTCTGCTGTGGATCGGCTCCTATCTGCTGGAGCTCCGTGGGCTCAGGAAAAACAGAAACTTCACCCCCTAATGACTCAATATCAGCAGCTTTGCTTGGAGTCAGCACTCTGCAGAGTGTATCAAAAGTATGTAGTAAGCAAGTTGGCAAGTACTGTAATAGAGGGTCATAATGATGAAACAGTTGTATTGAAGAGAAAAGACCCCCCCCCCCACACACACACACACACTTTTCTCATTTCCTCTTCCAGTTGTGTGTCCCGCACACAACCTGGGGCTTAGCTTTTTATACTCGGTATCAGTATTTAATCAGTGCTTGAAGTGCATTTCTCTGTCAAGTACTTTCCCTTCCTTCCCTGGCGTTCACGGTAATTGAACGCTGACCAATGCTTATGTGTGCAACTTTGCTGATGGTGGCGGAGCGGCAAGGCGTGAGGAGCAAGAGGGGATGAAGGAAGAGGGAGGAAGAATGAGAGATGGGATTTGCAGAGAGATTGAGAACAAGGGCCCGTTTTGTCTTCAAGGCATTCCCCTGAAAATGCTGAGGTGCAGCAAACGCGCTCTCGCCTGACAGATGGCGTTTTCACTTGTTACTTACCACAGCTAGTTTCCCTGTTTTGTATGAGAGAAGGTGCAGAGAGAGTCACTGTGGAAGACAAAGTCAGAGATCTGCTTGCGCTCTCTGTGTGTGAGTGAGCTCCAAGGTTAAACCGGCGAGTGCAAGTTCCTCGTTGGAAAGGGAAGTCGTGAACGCTGACATCAGTTGACCTTTGCAGCATATTTTCAAACATCTCACAGCGGTGACGTGAAGGTTCTCCTCTCAGAACAAAGTCCAAAGAACTGAACACTGCAGCGTAACCCTGAGGTGTCCATGCCTCGATGCGCTCAAGATGATTCAAGTCTTGGTGAACTTCCTGAACCTAAAAGAAGCCGTTTTCGTTGAGGTTTCTGCTGGATTAGACGAAACCTGGACATACAGTCCAGCTCAGGTCAGCCGGTCTGCCGGCTGGATGAGGCACAGTTTATGACAGACATAAACCTGGTGACATCAGTAATACTGCAATTTATTATGCTATAAATTAATATGTAACAGTCATCTGTGCTTTATAATAGTGTTGTATAAATGTGACTTTGTGCTTCCAGTTCAGATTCTTGAATGTTCCAGATATGATTTTCTTTATAATTGATCTAAAGTGAACCGCATTTTTGTTGAAACCATAAAATGAATTATTATTCTTTAAGGTTAGAATATATTCTGTCCTGATACCAAACCTTTGTTTACAAGCGAAGCAGGTGAAGCGATCAGAAAGACCCTGGCGTTGGTGTGCAGCTCCCTGCCGGGCCCTCGCCCCGCGGCCGCTTCAAAGACCGCCGCTGTGCTTGCAGACTCCAGGCGCTGGATTGCAGCAGATTGCACAGGTGCTGATGATGCTCTGTCTGCCTCCTTAGTGTCAGAGGAAGAAGCTCTGCTGTTTGTCTGCTTGCTTATGATCGGTTTGCCTCTAAAATTGACTCCAGGAAAGTCTTATGTTTGCAAATTTCAGAAAGTGCAGCGAAGTGAAAAGAGAAATGCAGAAATGAAAGGCCGTATCAGAGCAAGGCAGTGGGGGAGGTGGGGGGGTGGACAGTGGGGCGGATCAATAGTTGTGTTTTTTTCTCCACAGTAATGATGAAATATGGTGTAAGCAGATCTGCTGCGTGATTGCTGCTCCAAACGTCTTCTTTTTCCTCCCATCCACTTGTTTCCTGCCAGTACTTGTCTGTTGTGACTGTTGGGTTCATACCCCCCTGTCCCCCCAACAGCCCCAGCCCCACATTCAGGCGGAAAACAGCTGAACCCAACGAGAAGCTGAGAAAGACACTTGTCCCATGGACAGTGTCTCAGTGTTTCCTCCTCTGGTTGAAGGAGCTCCGCCCACAGCGCCAACACTATGCGGCTGTGAGGGCCTCGCCAACACGAGCATCCACTACCCCAGTTGTCTTCCACTTGCATCATCTTAATGCGCCAACATGCCGCATTTTTTAACTGCAGTATGACGATCGGCAGCGTGTGGTTTAAATTTCTGAAGCTCATAAACATTTCTAACAGAAGTGCACACACTAACACAATTTTGAGAAACAAAGAGAGAAAAAACAGAGGTGGTCCCTTTCGTGACACGAAGTTTTGTCTCCAAAAGTGTTTGCGTTTTTCTAACCCACTTTCAAAAAGTTCAACTTCAAAGGTTTTTGTCTCTAAAAGTACAGCTTTAGATCTTGAGGGCGACACAAGAGGAAAGAAGGTAAGCATCCATCTGTTTTCAAATGTTGCGATTTGCTTTGGTCCAGATTATCACAATAGAACCGAATGGTCCCACCTGAGTTTTTAAAAAGGCTTGTTTGAGTGAGCCTGAAGAGCTCTGGGGGGTAATCCCACCATGCCGATGGAAGAGCCAAAGGAGGTTTCTATCAGACACCTTGAACTCTTGAACCTAATGTTCAGGCAGTCATACCTGTTTGCTCAAACTGGAACTAAAGATAATCTTGTTGGGTCCTGATGAGTTGTTAGGCGGTGAGATTAAAGGGTCCACTCACATCATAGTAGAACTGTGTCCGTTTGAGGTCAGAGTCTGGTTGGTTGGTTGGTTGGTCTGTCTGCTGCAAAGGAGACTGTGGTCAGTTTGCAGATGATCAAGGTTCGGAGGACTGTGGCAGTGTACAGATCTGCTGTGGTCGATTCTCCAGAGGTCTGATGTCAGTCATGCATCCCCTGTCATGTGCTGGGGGTGGCTCGAGAGCCGGTTGGACCCAGATGCAGAGGCAGGAGGCAAGGGGGTTCAGGGCTAGGGGTTTAATAGAAAAAACAAACAAAAAGCGCTGCAAAGCAGGATGGCAGAACAGAACAAAAACTCACTGTGGCGTGGCGAGAAACATGGACCATGGCAAAACATGAACACCAGACAGGAATAACTAATGGACCAACACAGGAGGAAGGCAGAGACAAGACTTAAATACAGACAGGGCAGACAAGACACAGGTGGACACGATCAGGGCTGATGGGGACCAAAGGAAGTAAAACTCAAGAAAACAGACAAGACAGGAGACTTACAGAATAAAACAGGAAACAGAATAAGACAGAAAGCAAAAACCAATAAAAAAGAAACTCAAACCATGACAGTACCCCCCCCTCAAGGAACCGCTCCGAGGTTCCAAAAGTCACATGAGGGGGGGGGGCCCGGAGGATAAACCTCGACGGGCATAAGAGTCAAGAGGACGGCCGGGGGTCCGCGCCGTCCGGCGAGGCAGGTCCGGAGGTCCGTGCCGTCCGGCGAGGCAGGTCCGGAGGACGACCGGGGGGCCGAGCGGTCCGGCGAGGCTTGGAGTCAGGCTTGGAGTCAGGCTTGGAGTCAGGCTTGGAGTTCCCCACATCAACAAACTACATCATACTCTAAGGACAAACTGTCAGGAGCTGGTGGTGGAGGAGCCAAAATGCAGGAGACCAGGCTTGGTGACAGAAAATAAAATATTTTATAAACAAAGTGGAAAAAACCCATGGAGCAACAAAAAGGTGACACAACAAAGCAGATGACCTAGCAAGGATGAACTGAAGACCAGACAGGCTTACCTAAACCATACTGGAAAATAGAAAAAAAAAACTCTTCTTCTGCTCCATAGGACCTCTTCTTATGGATAATGTCAGGGTAGCCTGATATTCTACAGTCTAAACTGACACAGTTGAGATCTTTTTTTTGGGGAGAAAAACCTTGACGTGTTCAGTGAAGAGAACTAGATGGAGTACACTTCTGTTTGGGCTGAATTTGATCATGGGTTAATGATTTTAGCCAGCTTTACTGGAGGTTTGGTGGTGGGTCTCTTCCTCATCAAAGCTGTCGGTTTAGTTTAAAGTAGCTGATGTTTGATGGATGGAGATGTTTAGCTTCAAACTGCTGGTTGTTTTGGGTACTACCTGAGAGAGGAGAGTAGCTATCGTTCCAGCTGTACTGACACTGGAAAACCTTAACATGGCTGTGAGGAGGGTCCTGGCAGACAAAAGGACTGCTTCCGTCCACGAGTTTGTGAGTTTGCTTCAGATCGGAGTTTCTCGGAAGGTTCCTCTGTTGTCACATTCTTCCTCTGGCTCCGTTTTCAGCGGGCACTGCTGACTGAGGACACAGCTTCAGGAGAAATGAACTCAGCGTTTGACTCCCTGCTGCCTGCCCTCACAGCTCTGACACACACACACACACACACACACACACACACACACACACACACACGTACACACACACACACACACACACACACACACACACACACACACACACACAGCACTCTCTCCCCAAAGAAAGGTGCTTATAAAAAAAAAAAGGAGCAGGGCTCAATTGCCTGACAGTGCATTTTTTCTGCTTGTGTTGGGAAATTTATCATCACACTCCGACTTACTACCTGGAATGGGAAAACGTGTCGACGCCAGGACTTTTTTGTGCCTCTTGTCTCACAAGCGCACACAGGGTGCCTGTCTTTATTCCTCTCAGAGAAGTGTAAAAATGATGGCTCTTCCTTTCGAATGGCGTGAAGCTCTCTGGTTCCACTCCTTTACAAGTCTTTACCTGCGCGTTTTTGTCTCTCCTGTTATCATCCTCATCTCCAGCTCGACAAATTCCCTCCTTTTAAGAGCGGCCCCCCCCTCTCCCTCTGCACAGAGCTCAGACTGATGTCTTTTTCCTCGCCGTCTCCATGGTCCTTCATCTGCACTCTGAGCATCTTCTGCACTCACACGTTGCAATTATCTCTGATCTGACTCTTAATTCTCAATAAGCCTCCAAACTGTGCCTGTCGTTAATTATTTACCAACTCCCTCAACACCTTCTCCTCGCTGTGGATCGATGAGCTCTGCCTCCTTTGTTTTTAACAGGAGCCAGGTGGACCGCAGCCAGGATCTGGTTTTTGTATGGCTTTGGGGCTTTAAGTCTCGCCCCCCCCCACCTTCAGCATTGGCTGTGTCTCTACATCACGTCTCTTCAGAGTCCTACAGCGTTCCAGCGGCGCCTGACTCGGATGCCATCATCAGTTATTGCTCAGAGAGTTGCTTCAGGGAGACAGCGAACCAGTTATTGGTGGGATTATTCAATCAACACTGCATCGCAAACCACTCTACAGTCTATTCTTGATCATACTATATTTTCTGTATTGTTTGTGCGTGCACAGGCCCACGTGCAGCGACCCTCAGGTCGCTTTTGGTGCCCTAATCTGCTGTTTGTTTCCTTGCGTCTGTCCAACGTTGCCAAGCCTTAAGTGTAAAGTCTCTTTCTAAGAAAAGTGTCTGTGTCAGCAGTGACTGGAGCTCCTCCTAAACAAGATTAATTAGAGCTCTGTCTGAAGGCGTCTGCGCACGTACAGGCGTGCACGAGCTTCATGATCCTGTTAGTCTGCTTCCTGAAGTCCGCGTGAACCCCTGATCAGCTGCTGACACACTTTTACTTGTGCTTTTGTCCACCGTGATTCATCTGAAATGAAGATGACATCCTCAGGCAGGTGTGCGGCTGGCCTGATCCAGAACTGATTTCCTCTGATGGCTCTCATGGTTTGGCAGTTTAAAAGATTCAGACTGTGAATCTCCTCTAAACACGTTGAGCTTTTAGTATCTCTCACTTTCGTTCTCCTCCTCCCTTTGGTCT
The DNA here is from genome assembly GCA_037389245.1 of Oryzias sinensis. Lineage (NCBI taxonomy): Eukaryota > Metazoa > Chordata > Actinopteri > Beloniformes > Adrianichthyidae > Oryzias > Oryzias sinensis. The sequence goes on from CM074490.1 coordinate 11,006,441, forward strand.
GTGGAACTTCCATCTGCCTTTACACTGAAGTGAACCGCACCAATGTTCATCTGCAAGAGAACCAGAACCCTTGTTCTCTAGAAGACCAGAGTATTCTCGGTTTTGGTCCAAACCAAATTCAGGTAAACATTTATACCTGCTGAACCAGAAAGAGAAGAAACCAGCACTGAATCAGATCAGGACCAGCTTTGGATCAGACTTGAATCAGATCAGGACCAGCTCCGGATCAGATCTGGACCAGGATGCACCTTGGGGTCATCATGGAGCTTTTTTCTGTGGGGTTGGGGTGGTTTCATTTTACCGGATCAGCCTCAGAACTTTTCTAATTGGAAGTTTTCATTGTGTTCGTTGCTGAGTTCAGGTTTTTCTCTTGTCGACCCCAATCCCCTCCACCTCCCCCAGATCCCTGTGCTCAACAGCTAAGCTCTTACAAATGTGTTGAGGGTGCATTTTCACCCAAATGCTTTCCCACCCCCTCTTCTTCCTCCTTCCCTGCACCCCCATCTTCTCTTTCTTCATACCAACCCCACCTCCATCCTTCTCCTCCAAGACATCTCTCTTTTCTTCTTTTTCTCCTCCCTTGTCACTCCCCCCCCAGCCTTCCCTACATACTCAGCATTTTTCTCCGCTGTGGGTGTGATGTCTCTGTGTAACGCTAATCAGCGCTGGAGACGTCAGCACTCTTTCAGACCCCCCCTTTATCTCCCCAATCCTCAGTTTTCTTTTCTTGCAACTTTATCTTTTCTGGTCTTGAGGCCATATTTTGCTCACCTCTGCTGCTCCTCACCTGTAACCCCCCCCCCCTCCCTCCAGCACACACACGCACGCACGCACACACACGCACACACACACACCCACACACACACACACATGTGCATGTTTTCTCCTCACTGTTACTGTAAGCAGCTCTGCTCCTGAGTTGTCAGCATTCTTCCAGCGGCACCATAAAAATACAGCCTGCCACAGCAGAAAAACTGTCTGTTGTACCACCTTAGACTCTGATACCCCCCCCCCCCCCAAAAAAAAAAAAAAAAAAAGACAGCATAACGGGAAGGACACCCCAGGACCTTTTTGTACACATGCCCCTTGATGAATATTAGCCCCGTGTACAGCAGAGGATCCTGGACTCTGCACCCCAGAGGGGGTCGCTCCTCAAAGCTGTTCACAAAATTCGGAGGCTTTTTCAGTTTAACTCGTTCATGAAAGGAGCTTCCTTTGACCCATAAATTACGGAACTTTTATTTTGAAATTCATTCTTAAATTAAAAAACAAAACTAATTCGAATGAATTAGTTTCATTAGTTTTGAATTTTATTTGGGGGGGGGGGCTGGGGGCTGAGAAGAGGAGAGAAAAAAGCTTGAAGGTGAAAATGGCATTTTAGAAAGGATGCATTCTTCTGCCCAGACTCATCTCCACATGTTTGACTATCAACCACCCCCCACCTCCATCACAGGGTGGTGTGCATGTGCTTTGTGACAAGCTTTTTGTCTGAATGCTGATGGGGGGGTTGGGCACAGAGGGTAAACAACCAGTGCCTGCCAGGAAACCCCCACCCCCAACATCCATCCCTCCATCTTTGATCGTCTATTGTGCGAGGATCAACGTACAGTGGTGATGATGGGGGGTCGTGAGCATGAAGGAGGCTGACGTGCATGAGCACGTGCACCAGCAGATGAATGAAGCAGTTTCAGATTTATTGATCAGAAACATTTAAGGAAACTAAAAATATGAAGTATTTATTTTCAGTTTCAAGTGTTTTTTTCTAAGGATGAATTAGACCCTCTAGAACTTGTAGATTTGGAGTGCTTGGAGTGCACGCCAGTCATGTTCAGGTTTGCGTTGTTTTGTGCGTATAGGCCATCTGTACTTTCCGTCCTGCAGGGCTTCTTGATTGTGGGGCAGTGTCACTCACACCCCCTCAAAGATGGAGGTGCATTGTAGAAAAGATGCATTCTGAGTCATGTACAAGAAGAAAGGAAACTAGGCGTGGAGTGGGGTGCCATACTAACAGAATAGGAAGAACAGATAAGAACTTGAGAATGGTGCTATTACAGAATATTACTAAAGTACAAGTAAAGAGTACACACATTGACTGTATAAGAGACGTCACCCATAGAAAACGGCTTACTTCCTTCTCCAACCAAATGAAGCCAATTCAGTCGCCATTTTTCCGTGATGCAGACGCTGCTATTTGGAGCCAGACAACATCAGTAAGCAGTGATTGGTCCGGTTGGTCTGAGTCAACGTTACTATGGCAACTACTGTCACCAATTAGGAGTGAACCTGTTGAAAGTCCACACTCCTCCCACTGAAAGCGGGCTCAGGAGAATCATTCAAACGTTTGAGGTGGGGGCCAGTTTATAATTTGAAGAACTTGCGATAAAAAAAATATAGAAAAAAAATTTGAATAAGCAAGATGTTAAGAAAAATGTACCAGAGCAAGAATGGTTATTTTTTAAAATAGAATGACTGACTGAGAAGTCTATGGGATTTTGGCTCCTTGGAGCCAGCAGGTATTTCCTATTTGGTAGACGGGTTGAAACTTAAACTTTGTGATAAAGATTTTCCTTTAAACGTCAAAGTGGATGCTTACAACCGGACGCTAAATTCAGCCGCATCTGACTTTTATGGTGTGGATCAATAAAGCAAAATAAAATGACACAACAGTCGTAAAACTGGTATTTTCTAAATAATGAACATGAATCCACAGTATCTGCAACTTTTATTATAAGCGTGTGTGAAACATTCAAAAGTCTGTCGCAGCATATTAGGTAGAGCGAGCAGCTTCTGGTCCGTCGGAACAACTGTCTTCATAAATACGTACTTGGCGGAAAACTTCTGGTTTTGTTTCTAAATAGCAGCTTTATTTTTCTTTGAAGTCTTTGAAGATCACTCTGACCAATCACTGTTGTCTCGCTCTGAGATGGCGATGTTTGTATCGTGGAAAAATGAAAGTGAATTGGCTTCATTTTGCTGTAAGGCTTGCACGGCTATTTTGAAGTAAGGAATTTTCTATGCATGATGTGACGTGATATCCTTCCAATTCTCTTTTATACAGTCAAAAATATTTATTGGTGAATGTAAACCAATAAAAAGAGGTCGTGCTGCCCCCTACAGTATAGGGGGTATCCACATTCAGGCCCAAATTTTTATGAACAGTGTGAGATGGGTAGGTAGAAGTCAGACGTGAAAAAAATGAAGGTTCAGCACAAAGTGATGCTGAGAGGAGGATGGAGGTCGTGATGGAGGGTGTCAGAGAAAAGTAAAACCGTGTTAGGTGGGACTGAGGAGGGGCTGTAGGGGTGAAATGAGGAATCTGCTGAGTCATCATGACTGCTCCCATAATCGCTTAGCAACAATGGCCTCTCTTCACTGCTGTCTGCACAGGCTCACAGGTCTGAGATGAGAAGCGGGCCAGTGCAGCACAAAGCCTGTCATTGACAGACATTGGTTATGGAGCTGATCTCATCTTCTGCACCTCCACTCTCGCTCTGCTGACCCCTCATAGCCCTTCCCTCTCAGCTCTTCCATACTGTACACGCTCAGGCAGCGCATCCTCTGCTCTGAGGTGACATCCACTTCCCGCTGAGGTGAAGCTCGTTATCTGCACACTTTATGAACAGTTTTCCCAAGTCTTCCCACAATGGTAACCACTTCCTGTTATTTCTCACTCATCTTACTGCTTGTGGCTTAAAGCCAGCCAATCAGAACTCAACGGCAAAATGCAGTTGGCTTTGACTGTAAAACCACCAGGAAACAGGAAGCCATGGGAAATTCTCCGGAAGGTTTCTCACTTTCTCTTATGTAGCCTCGTAGAGAAGAAAAAGTCTAAGCTGCTTTTGCACTGCTAAAACTTTGAATCCAAGAATATTTCTCTAACTTGTACTGAAATGAGCTTTAGTTGATGTACAGCAAGGATAGAAAGTTTGGGCACCCCAGGTAAAACGTTAATTTATTGTGCATAAAGAAGCCAAGGAACAAGGTTCAAAAGGCCTCAGATTACAGATGAGACATTCTTGTAATATGTAAAAAAATAAAGCTTTATTTCCATCATTTAGCCTTTAACAATAACAGAAAACAGCACTGTAGGAACGCTTCTATAAATGGATAACACTCCTAAACACACCTTAAAATCCACACTGGGTTACATTAAAAGGCATCAACTGAAGGTTTGCCATGGTCTTCCCAGTCACCTGACCTTAAAATAACTTCAAATCTATGGATAGACTTGAAATGAGCAGTGTGTAACAAACATCCCAGAAGTCTGAAAGAACTGGAAGACAACTGGGATACTTGTTGGGAGTGGGTGGGTGGGTACAGTGCACTAACTCTGCAGAGTGGCAGAACTTTTGCACACACGTTTATTTTGTTTCTGTTATTTTGAAAGGGTAATATTTGAATAAACACTCATTTTTTGACCAATTACAAGAATGTCTCGCTTGTAACCTGATACCTTTAGAAGATTTTCCCATCTTTCCTTGGCTTCTTTATGCACAATAATATAGCGTTTTACATTGGGTGCCTAAACGTTCGGTCCCATTTGTATATAAGATTTGACAATTTCATCTGAGACCAACATAATGGATGATAGTCAGAACTTGTAGCGTGGTGGGCCATAGTTCAGTTGGGTCTGGGGTTCCCCTCCTGGTCAGCTGCTGTGAATGCAGAGGGAAAAAAAAGCAATTTTTTGAAAACCTCTCACTTCTTTCTCGTTTGTTGTTGTGGTGTTTTCCAGGTCTGTGCAGAAGAGCAGGGCTCTTGGGCATGACGACGACTAACAAAGGAAACAAAGCTTTAAAGGTAAGCAGACTTACTTCTGGAGGTGCAAGGAACCAGAATCAGAGGATTTTCCAAGATGGTTGGGTCTGACCAGCGCCTCAGATTTTAAACCGATTTCTTTCCTCCGGTGAAACTTGTTGGTGAAAATGAGGAGATCTTCATTTGTCTCTGCTCTCATTTATAGTTCTTCAAACCACAGCATCCACACATCAATTCACACTAGTCTGGAATATTGGCCTCTGTGCATCTCTGTCTGTTTCCTCACTGACTTTGTGGGACTTACTCCTCTGCGTTTTCTGTAGGTGAAGCGTGAGCCGGGAGAGAATGGCACCAGCCTCACAGACGGAGAGCTGGTGACCATGTCAGTGCGGGAGCTCAACCAGCACCTTCGAGGGCTCTCCAAAGAGGAGATCCTACAGCTCAAGCAGCGGAGGCGCACCTTGAAGAACCGGGGCTACGCCGCCAGCTGTCGGGTGAAGAGAGTCACCCAGAAGGAGGAGCTAGAGAAGCAGAAGGCCCAGCTGCAGCAAGAGGTGGACAAACTAGCCAATGAGAACGCATCCATGCGTGTGGAGCTGGATGCGCTAAGGTCCAAATATGAGGCGTTACAGACCTTCGCCAGGACTGTGGCACGAAGCCCTGCCGTGGGGGTCGGGGTGAGGGCTGGAGGAGGAGGAGGCGGTGTTGCGTCGTCGGTCATCGGTCCACTCATACCAGGGAAGGTGGCGACGGCAACGAGCGTGATCACAATAGTGAAGTCAAAGACAGATGCACGGTCTTGAGGGCAGGACGAACAACAAAAGATGGAGGTGAGACAGGATGGAGTTCAGCTGCCCCCGCCTCCTCCCATTTGCGGGGTCCCTTGCTTTACCCATCTCAGATCAATGCGGGTGAAGAATGAGAAGCAAGCAGAGGAGAACTGCTGCCTCGCTTTAAACAGCGACCAAAAAGAAAAACCAGCACGTTCTAAGACGCCATCAAAATTCCCAGCAAACGTGCTGAGGCCTTCACCCAACAGTCCTGCTGACGCGGGCGGCTGAACTCCCTCCTGTGGCTTCCAATCCAGAACTTTTTCAGAAGGTACTAAAGAAGAATCTATATATTCTATAGTGGTGGTAAGTGTATTTCTACTGTTTTGTACTGTGTTGTCATTCACGAGGTCCAAGCTGTATTGTGTGTGTGTGTATGAGCTGTTGTGTATCAGGATTCTGTGAAATTCTGTGTTTGTTTTGAAGTATCTATACTCAGTTGGCTGTATTTCTCACGTTCAGCTCTGTTTACGTCAACCTTTCCTCTCCGGTTCCAGACAGCTTCCCTTTCCACGTGCATACTTCCTTAAGTTAGGCAGAGGGGGGCAGAGCTGGCTTATGATAACCAAAAATCTGGAAGGGGGGGTACAAAAAAGTAGTGAAAGGACTTTCAGGGAAAGTTAAAAAAGTGGTTTAGCACAAACATTTAGTCAAAAAATCTGGAAGGGCCAGTGCCTTGGCTCCTCTAAGGAGAAGGAAGTGAGGAAGGATGGGGCGGTCTGTGCAGACTGCGTTCACCTGTGCTTGGTGATCAGCAGGATCGATGACAGGAAAACGGTCGTTTATGTGGCTGCCAAGGCAAGATTCAGAACAACAGGGTTTGCCTTTTATCCCTTTTGCTGCTCAGACGAAAAAGTTTAGGAATCCGATGAAATTTTAGGTGAATTTCTTTCTTTCTTACAAAGTAATTTATGCTGCAAATCTTTGCCTTTAACCACAAACTCAGTCAGCGGGAGAAGACTTGATAGAGAAAACATGCTTCCAGTCACACAAGCGGGCTGTGTCACTCACTGGCTTTATCATAAAGTAGTCCTTTGTGGCGTCGTACTCCAGAAGTCTTTGTGACAGAGTCTGTAATTTTATAAGGACAGTTATCTTTGTATTGACACGTGAAAAGGTATTGAAAAATCTGTTTGATATACAGCATCTCTCTATTTTGCAACTGTACCAAAAGTGGCTTAATTACTGGGTAGCTTTGCTGTTCCTCTTGTGAGTAGGCGCGTGCGCTTCATGGTTGTGTGCTGTTCGGTTTATGACGAGGTAATAAATGTAGACTGTTTGACTCTGAAAAGGCAGCTGTGTTTCTGGGCTGCAGATGAAAGCACTGAGAAAAGGAGGACTTGTTATGGTTCAGAACATCAGGTCTCCTGATAAGGCATGGAGGTGTTACCTGGAGGGCTGCATCACTCCTCTGGCTGCTCGGTTCTTTTACATTTGCTCTCTGTGAGTACATCTTGTGTATATTTAGAGTATTTTTTGGACTGTTCGTTGGAGATGTTCAGGATGACATTTGTTATTGAATACCTGTTTTATATTCTGTTATTTAAAGCTCTGTTTGTCGGCACGTGTCTCGCCTTTCAGGCATAGTTCTTCATTTTAAATCAAACATTTCATGAAGCCAAAACTCCTTCAGAAGTATCTACCTGAAACACCATGTGACGGTATTGGGCGAGCTAGCTGCTGCCGTGCAGAGTGACGGGTTTATAATCGTCCTTATGGGGGGGGGGGGGGGGTCCACTTTAATCACTGGGCTGAGAAGCCTCTCTGCCAGTCTGTTGGTCACAGTATCCCAGAGTACTGTAGATGGTCATTGTTTTGGAAGAAATATCATGTTTTGAAGGAGAAATAATACCAACCACAGCGGGACTCTGGAGAAGCAGGGATCTTGAAAAAGTTTGGAAATGTCTCAGTTTAACGACATTCCTGCTTACTCCAGCCGAGGCAATGGGACTTACCCAGACCGTCCCAGGCTGATTTGGATTTAAGTGTCTACTCTGTAATGTTCAACCACATAAAAAAAAAAAAAACGGCTGTAAGCTCTTAGGGAAGGAATGCAACCTTGGTCTTTACATGGACTACATCTCTGTGTGGTCAAGACGCAGAGAGGGTAAAAGAAGACATCCCAGTGGTTCCCTCACATTAGACTGAGAACACGCTCTATGTTTATGCCGAGGATTTTCTTCTGAGAATGTTGACCAGGGGTTAAACAACATAAAGTGGGAGTTAAAAGTGCACTGCAAAATCACTTAATCCTACCAGGTTGGTTTGACTACAGTTTCTTGAGACCATCATTTTAACAGGTAACCTTTCACAGCGATACACGACTACATGGCAATAATTCAGAAAACACCCAGACTTTCCTGGTAAACATACTGGATCATTTACCGAACAGTCAAAGGAAAATTTTCTATTTCCAAAAGGAGTTGGGATTCTTACCTTTATCTGTTAACCCTTGCGCTATCCTAGGCACTTTAACATTGGGAGTTGGGTCATCTAGACCCACCAGACAGTGCTCTGAACCTTTTTTCTTTAATGGTTTGTGATCTTCACTGGTGTCCATGGATTACATGAAATCTTTCCACCTTTATCCACCTTTGTCATGGTAGGGAGAACATGTCAATGTAAGGGTGGGGTCATCTAAGATAGCACAAGGGTTAAAAAAGCTGTGGAAGTTGACAACTGAGCAAACTCTGTAGGATGGAGAGTTTTTGCAGTTCAGTTTGTGCCTCACACACACACAGAGAATCTCAGCTTATGTTTGAGAAGGTCACACATGGTGACTGATGTGTAGTCATGCAAACGGTGCAGCTCCTGCACCCCAGGAGGGTGATGCTGCTGGCTGAGGATAAGCAGCATCTTCTGGCATAAACACCACACTTCTGTCTATGACTCCAGTGTTGCAGATTCTCCTCATTTCATTTGTTGTTCACTGTACCTGTCTGTATGCATACAAACAAAGGAACCAATGTTTTGATTAACTAAGACCACATTGTTTGAAAAGTGGTCAATGGGCGCGAAGCCTCCAGGAACCTGGGACTCATGCCTTCTGTTTTCCAGATGTGAGGTTGTTGCAGCGCTCAGAGCTGACTCTGTGCACACAAACTAGTTAAACATTACAGGGGTTCATCTTGATGAGAAGACGCGATCAGCTGACAGCGGTGACCTTCAGTGATAACCGCGCATGCAGCTTTTCTTCGCAGAGTGTTTGAAGCGAGCGCATTCTGGCTGTGCAGAGGTCAGAGCTGGAGATAAACCAGAGCGGCCACTCATTCTCTCAGCTTTAAATAATTTACAAGGGCTGAAAAGAGGTGGAGGAGACACTTCTGCAGGTCAGCCACCTGATTTACCCTGCCCTCATTTACAATGGCAACTCAGCCCCTCCCCAAAACATTCACTTCATCCAGAAATCATTAACCCCTGATCTGGCTGCTGAGCCAATCACAAAGAGGAGTTGTTCTCCTGTCGCTGAATCACGCCACAGGTCCCCACCGGTTCTTTCACCCTCCACTGACCCAGAAAGCAAAAGAACCAACCTCTCTGCAGACTAACACCCCCCCTACACGCACACACACAAACACACACACATTTGGTATGCATATATTTCAAACAAACACCAGGAGCAACAACGCACTGATTTTGCTTTTTATCTCACGCCTGAACGCCACTCTCCATCCCCGTTTTGCTCACCTGGCTGCTGACGAGTGATTTGGTTTAAAGATGAAGGACGGCGGTGTGTTTGTGTGAATACGACGTAATCTCTTGACAAAAGAGCTTGTGTTAGGAAAGTCTGTGTTTTGTAATATTTCTGTATGGGATGTAATAAATTATTCTGCGGCTGTACCTTTTCTGGAAAACCCTTCAAATGTGCTGGTCTTTGTAAGTATTTATCTTCAACTAAATTATTGTACTTTTTTGGAATTTGTAGGCGGTGATGATGACAAGGCATTGGTAATCATGAAATGTTTCATCATCTGTCCACGCCATCTTTAATTTCTTGTTGTATATATTGTACGTTTGTTGATAAACAGCTTCTTTATTTTGTATATGACCAATAAACATGTTTTAAGATGTGCAGCATGTGTTTGTAATATTCATTTACAATTTCTTGACAGATTTATCAGATGCCTGAATTCAGACTGATACTAAGAGGAGGGGAAAGGTTCATTCAATTCCCTTATATCTCTACTCTATAGTGAGTAAAGACACACTTCAATGAATATTATGTTTTTGATGTGTTGTTGTGGCATTTTTTTGATGATAGCTGACATATCAAGAAAATTAAGCTCTAAATGACCTCTCTATTTATTTATTCAAATAGTTGTGGATTAGAAGCAGATTAAAAAAAAGTAATTTGAAAGGAGCATTTTTTTGACGTATAAAAAATACTGGGCAGGCCNCTGCTGCAGCGCCCCCGGGGGCTCTGCCTTATCACAGTGCACCGTAACCCCCCCACACACTGAGAAGGTTGCTGCAAACCAGTGACTAATTTTAATGTCTCTTTTGATCTCCAGTGTGACTACAGGTTGTTTGAATGATTTCCTTTCCCTGTGAAGTCTTTAACCTTCCCTCCTTTGTGTACCAGTTTCTTTGAGAACTTGAGTCGCATCACGTCTCCCGACTACGTGCCCACAGAGGCAGACGTCCTGAGAGTGCGGCTGAGGACCACTGGGGTGATCGAGACCCAGTTCAAAGTCAACCATCTCATCTTCAGGTACATCTTCATCCTGCAGCCTTGACGTGATTTATAGTTGGTGCTTAAGCCATCACTCTGTTAGGGGGCCATCACAGAATTGGATGTTACTGTCGAGAGACATGACTCTTACATGAGTGTGACTTCTGTAAAGCAAGTTGGACGAGCAGT